>JAODIE010020235.1:0-73041 GCA_027575565.1 Diploeciton nevermanni
CGATTGAAGAAAAGCATATTATTATTATTATTATAAGTATTATTGTTTTCATTTTATTCCATTAATTACTGTTTTTCAATGACTGAAGGACCGTTGGTCGATGGCCTTGTATATGTATGATTGTATTGCGCGACTTATTGACTTGTTGTTTATTGTGATTTTATTGTCTAAGACGATGTCAGAGCCTTCTGAATATTATCACGGTATTCCTGTTTCTAGCCAGGGTGCCAGACAGATAGATGATAGCATCTCATATTACTCTGTACAATACAGAGTAATATTTTTGCACCACTATATACGGCGATATAGATATTGAGAATATATTCCAATCCCGTTATGAAAATTTAATAAATCAAGCTTAGTAATCGCCTAGCAAAAGCAATACCATAACATATTGCGCGTCGTATTATCTAGCCATATCTATAAATCTATTATACGAAATTGTCCGCACTTGTCCGCGCGTCCAACCGTACAACGACTTTGAGTTGCGCGCTTTTCAATCGATGCCAAGCGAGTGCACGCAATGAACGAGTATTGAGTGCAAAAATCGCATTTGTGCATTGATATAATGAATTTCGCCCAAGCCGATAAATCCCCAGCGCATTGTTGTGATTCCGTGTGCATAGTTTGATATTTCCTCGCTCATTATTATTTTATGATTATGATTGCTGAGCGTCACCACGCCATCGTCCGCTGTCCGCGTACGACATTATTGTTTTACACGAAATTTGCATTTATATTGAACGTGCACATTGCGTACCGATTTGTTGTTTACCTATTTTTATACTCCACTGCGATTGTACAGCGTGATGTCGTAATCCATTCTTTAATGAATTCACAACGCCATTAACAATTCACAGATTTCCGCGCAGATAATCGCTGAGTGTCTATTATCTGCCAAATCAATGTATTTCAATCCCAGTTCTGAATGTGTTATAATGCTGACACTTCTCTCTGCATATTTCACGCGTGACCAAAATGGCATAACATATGTCGACACTTTACCTGTCCAGTTCGAATATTCATGAATGCATGGCCTTATATTAGGCGTACAAGGTTTTTTATTCTCGCCGGGCACCGTGCGGAAAAATTGCGCGAAAATTGAAAGGCTGCATAAAAAATGAGCACTCGATATGAGGATGTATAGGCACTCTATATGACGAGTGGAGCGAGGAAATGGAGGATGTGGAATTGTCGAAACGGATGTAAGCGTGTCGGGTACGAGTAATTTCTTATGTCGTTTGGAACAAAAAACCTAATGGATCAAAGCGCTGAGGATTTTTCGCGAAAAAGGAATGTAAGAGAGTATGTGCGAAAGTATGAAAGCGTTCGGACATCTGATGGTAGTTTTCACACGCGGATCTCATAAAGATAAAACTGGATGGCATTAAAGCAGCAAGTATCGGCATAACATTAAAGCTTGATTTTTATAAATGATTCAGCTCTTAAAAGGAGTTGCTTACTGCCCTATTTAAACTGAGTGATTTCGATTTAATTTCATTCTTTCAATGCAGCCGGCACGTCGCACGATATTGTCGATGACGTGTTACGATGTGTCGTCTTTTCAGAAGGAAGGCAAAACACTGGTGAAAATAGCTCTGTATTGATTTCCGTCCTGAGTATAAACATTTTATGACTTCTACCAATAGCGTGTTGGTAGTCTAGTGTCAACGCAGACCTGGTAATAATAAGCGGAAGAACGCATAAAATCTCGAATGTATCTGACGCGTTTACACGTCAATGTCGGCAAGCAATTGCTGGTATTGCGACAGTGTTGGTTTTATTCGCTAATAATTCAGGATTGGTTGAGTTAAACATGGTCATCTAAAATACGTCATCTACATATTTCTTTAAAAAAGACTGAGAATTTATATTTGGAGATTAGGTAAATATAAAACTGAGATCTTTGGATTGGTTACGCCTGTAGTACTAAAAAGAAGAATGCAATCGAAAGATTTCACTTTCGAAACAACTGCACATTTGTTTTCAATATTCTTTTCCTTGCATTCAACATATTTTAATCATCATCTAATAGATATTTCTGGTAAAGTGAAACTCTAGAATAATTAATAAAAGGTATTAGGAATATTATAAGATTTTTCAAAAGTTCATTCCTATATTTAGTCAATATATACATTTAAGAATTATGCCAAATTGTTGCTAGTAGAAAAATTTTACTTTTTGAAAAGAGATTTTCAGTGAACTTGTGACTTATGAAAATAGTACTAGTTTGTAAGATGTCGTCGTCCATCTGTCGGGTTACAGACGAGAGCATCGCGAAAATGAAATATTCCGAGTAGTACGTCAAAGAATGCCTCGCGAAGCCGCAAGCAGGAGTAAGCACTCGTCGCGGCCGAGTGACGGCGACAGCTCAATTTCCACCGTAGGCCACTTCGCATTATTCCGTTTCGCAGCCAGCCAGTGCTGGAAAATGAAAAAAAAACCAACGCCCTGGAATGAAAAGACGTGTTCTAGTTGTCGTCCATCCACGCACAATCGCCAATAACAAACACCTACGCTTTTCCCATATTCATTCTCAGCATTAGCGCCAGCAGTAAATGGACAAGCCAAATACCGGCGCGGGGAAAAACAATCAAAAGAAAACAAATAAAATACATCCACACAAAACAACAAGCCATACAATAGAAATTAAACCTGATTGATTTTGCTTTGCTTTTACACAAAGTTTTTTTTTAACATTGCCCTAAATCGATTTAACTTTTTCCTGCTTTGTTCGCTGCGCTTCAGTAAACGCACCTCCCCAGTCGCTCGCAACTGAGAAAAACGATAAAGTTTAATAGATTTGTTAGATGGAGTGTGTCATCGATATATTTGCAATCAGCACTTGCATTATAAACATACGAATGTACACTCTGAACGCGTGCCGGCAGAGATACATGCAGGAGGAGGTTGGAAACCAGTTGGAAATACTGAAGAAATGAAAGATCGATGTGCAAACCGGTGGGACGTGTTCCGATTGTATTTCGCATTTGTATGCTGCGCGTATCGGTGATAAGTCTCACGTCCGCTTTGCCGACGGGTGTCATTAGCTGGGATGCACCCGAAGGAAAAGCTGGTAGCAAAAAATGCAGTTTTCATGGGTAGAAACCAGTAGCCTCTGCATTAGAGTATCTTACGAGCGAGAAATAGGACTTTATTACGTCCATTACTAAAGGCGCGTGCGATGTTAAGGAAAAGATTTTTTAAGGCATTGAAACTAAAGTGGTAATCACAAGTTATAAAATACAAGCTTAATCTATAGAATTAGACCAAGAAAAAAAATCTCATGAAATACAATTATTGCAGTTTAGAATTCAGTTTGCTTCCAATGCAAACTAATAGTAATTAAAATTAGTTGACGCTCTATTCAATTGTTATTGTTATATTGATATTTTTGGAGCGTACTGTAACCATGCCGGATACCAACACCGTACTTGACCTCCTCTACTCCATTATACTTCATTAACTAGCAGAGTTATTAGCAGATATTAGGAACATACTCCCAGCAGGATTTGAGAACCCCTGTCCCTCGAATCTGCACCTCACTATCACTGCTACAGTCAGACTGCGCTTACCGCCTGTGCTACGGAGCGGGGCACTCTTTTTTAATTGTTTTCTATTTTCATTGCTTTGAAACATATAAAAATAATAATTTTACAATCCAGTCTTAAATACTAGAAAGTTATCATGAAGGCACCCATAAATAACACAGAGTTTTTTTAAGTGACCGCCCAACAAATAATTATTAATATATAATTTATTAATAATTAAATTATTAATAATAATTAATATAATAATATAATATAATAAAAATTAATAATAATTATTCAGCATAATAATAATAATAATAACAATAATAATAAAATTGAAGATAAACAGCATTTATTTCAATCTGCAAATTTCTGAAACAGTATGACATTATCTTAACAGGATTGGAAGTTATACTACATTTAACAAATGCAGATTTACTATGTTTTTATAATTTCTTAGACATTTATATTTTTAAATTAAATTTACTAGTTGCCATTACTATATATAGAAAGTGGTTTGAATTATGTTTCTGGAACTTACAGTTTAGTAGCTCTAAAATAAAATGTTTTTTTATATAACCAATATGTTTCTACCTTGATAGCATAAATTTACGAAAATAACTTCTTTGTCTCGATGCATCTTATCTTTATCTGTAATCCTGCATTGTTGTGTTTGCACGTTGACTTTGATCCAGCCAGTTTCGTCCATCAACAGGAAATTGGTTAAAATCCAGTTTGCTGCATGTTTATGCCTCTTCATTTCCAGCTGAAATCTTGCATTATTAAAAATTCTCTCATGAATTTCTAATGCAATGTAAACGAAACGTGTTTTGCTTTGGTTTGTGGCTCTAGTGCGAGTTTGAGAGCGGCAAGCTCTCTCTGGTTCGTCGGGAAACTGCGTCCCGCTTTTAATTCGATTCCAGGTGGAAAACCCCAAGTCTTCATTAATCCTTCATTCGTCCAATTAGTTAACGACGTAATAATGAGTTATACACGTGATTGCGTAATTGGAAGGGATGTGAATAACAAAAATTGCACGCGGCGGATGAATGTGAGTTACGAGTGTGCAATACTTGACCACATGCGGAGGTACTGCGGTGGTCCGCACGGAATTGATTCGGATTTGTTATCGATGCGAGAGGAGCATCCAGCGGGACGATGGTGTGTAGGAACACAGGATACTGAGGCCCGGATCCCGTGTCCGGTTGGAGATCGTCGAGCGAAAACAGAATTATGTGTCGCGCGCTCGTAAACTATAAATTAATTATCTGAATTAGTCCTATTACTCTGCACGTCTACAGTTATTCGGGCATGGACTGTTTGTTCGGACAAATGACCATCAATTGCAATTATTATCATTTGACATTTATCATAATATCATGCTTAATGCTTGCCAACAGTGGAAGCAATTTTTCTCTTCGTTCCAATGAGTTTTGTACCTGTAAAAAATGTTTTTGCTCTTAGTCGGGTGGTTTTAACAGGTGGTATGTTCGTTGATGGTGCTTTGACGAAATGATCAAATGATCAGATAATGTTATCTACCATCAGCAGGAATATATCGGAGCAATTGAAATGGGTGAAATGGGACAGAGTGGATAAATTGGGACGTAGGGACGAAGTCTAATGCGGTGATAAAGTAAATTCCTTTATAACACGATTAGAATTGATCGTGTGCGACTTTTTATACAATTCGCACGTTTTATTGCACTCGTAAAAAGGAATTTTGCCAGAAATGCTGCAATAAACCAACGTGATAATTAATTTATTACAAGCTGAACTACTTTTTGGGCGCCTAATACAAGACTAATAAAAGTGTGTGTTACTTCAACTGCAAAAAATTCCCTGTATGGGAGCTCGTTATTTTTTCATTCGGCGCAATATAATCGAGAGACCCATTAATTTAATTAAGATCTCTGCAGTCGGCGCGCAGAGTGGCGGGCGCTGGCGAGTCGAAACTCTTCAAACTCTCGTACAAGAAGCTTAGCTGCAGCTAATATCGGAATGGGCAGTTTTTCATTTTACGGTAGTGGATAGCGGCGGCGGTGGTACATTTGCGCTGAATGTAAATTGAAGCTGGAGGAAAGAAGCGTTAGTTGGGCTAGGTAGACGGTGTAAAGGGTTGTTATACACATGCATGGAAATAATGAGGTTATTTCGGATTCATTTACTTCAAATTCATATTGTTGCAATTACTTCAATAGGAAATATTTCATATAGTGTACGTTTCATGGTAGAAAAGTTATGAGTAAAACAAAAACAAAGAAAACCTGTGTAAATTTAATTTTCCCCTTGAATTTAATTAATTGTTTAATTAGTTGTTTTTTTTTTCTTGTTGCTTTAAGTTATTTTTAATTCAATCCCAAAGTTGCAAATTGTTTTAATAACGGACAAATCAAGTGATACAATTGTCTATTTCTCTGTCTATTTAACAATAAATTGTTCATTTATTGTAATGTAGGAGATGAACTTTGTTGCAAAATATAGAATAATTTCAATTACAAGCAAAATTACTAAATGTATGAGTTTATATTTGCCAAAATTAAGCTATATTTACGCAATTTTTTTATTTAAAAAATTACTTGCTATTAACACAAGTAGACCATGAAACTAGTGCATACTTATATTAACTAGCAACCATAAACAGTATCGTTATTCATTTGTAATAAATATTACACATTCTAAAAGCTAGATTTTCAAGTAAGTTTTATAGCAAATTAGTTTTCACCCAATTAAATAAGTTCTGATATTGTCTAAATATGCATAAATGATTTACTCTATGCTACGGCTGTAAAATTGAGAAGTATCAAAATTTAACATAATGTTGAAACTACAATAAAACTTTAGTACTTTAGAGTTTTGACAAAACAATTGCAATCATTTAAAATTAAAATATTGAAAATATCCTTTCTTAGCGTTGGCTTAATACAATATAAGAATTGTTTTGTAAAATTTTATGTGGGCTTAAATCAAATTCGTAATTGTTTTGGTCTTTTTGTTGACTTTACACTATTACTAATACTATGAAATGCAATTCAAATTGAAGAAAATATATTTTATACTAAAAAAAGTAAACAATAACGATTTATTGAGATTAATAAATTGAAAAGTATTATTATATGGACTCATCAAAATCCAGAACTTAAACAAAATATTCGTTCAATTTGTTTGAATGTGGCATCTTAATTAATAATAATATATTTTGTACATATACAAGGCCATCGACCAACGGTCCTTCAGCCATTGAAAAACAGTAATTAATGAAATAAAATGAAAACAATAATACTTATAATAATAATAATAATAATATGGTTTCCTTCAACCGGGTAGGAGTTTTTGAATGTGTGAAATTAGCAGTTCTTGAGAACTTGAGAAAGTGTAGAAATTGTGTGGAATATTTCTGGAGAACTCTTCTATAGATGTTAGTAGATTGGGATGATTAGGGAAGAATTTTATTGTTAGCTCAATTGGTAATATTTTGGTTATTGACTAAAAGGTTGTGTTTGACATGTTGGGATGTCTTAATTTGGACATGATTCTAATTGCTCCTCGTTCGCCCACTTCTAAATTCCGTTTTGCCGTTTTAGATGCAAGAGCCATGCACATGCATCCATAATCTAAAATTGGTCTACAGACAGCTTCATTGCCGTCCTTGCCGTATGCATCTTAATTATAAATCAATTCTAACACACATGACTTTCTCCGAGTGATTTTATGAGCATCTAAGTATTCACCGATTTTTTTCCTCCCACACAAATATTGTGCCATTGCATTGATTTGCATTCACGTCGTTCAGCCCCGAATTTGTTTAGCACTGAGTGCTGATCGCTGTCGAGCTGGCTGACACTTACGTTCATGCGGGGCGCACTTGGAAATACATCAAGTGTGCGCTCCAAAACCATGGACTTCTGCGCAATACCCAAACTTTGCTGAATTTCACAAATTGTTCGCACATTCTCGCATGATCTAATAGATGCGAGGCAACCGGGAGGCACACCGAAACTAGTTGCCAACTACACATATCCTAAACGCTTTTTTTACTCAAAATTCCACTCCATACTTTCCCAACCAGCATGTGGGGTACTGGTGGTAGCCAAAAGTAAGTAACAGATTGATTTACTTTTGCTTATTTTCTCAAATAAATGCTTCTCGCAATTAATTGTGTTTAATTCAACGTCCGAAAATTCCACGCGTGGTTTTCCCAGTGCAATTAATAGCGCGACGCTCTGCGGAAGTCGGCGAAGTTGAAACGTTGCCAAGAACACGTAGCACGCATTTTTCACATTTGTAACTTTTGTGGTTTTTTAAACGAGCTAGTCGACGACACCACC
The DNA here is from genome assembly GCA_027575565.1 of Diploeciton nevermanni. Classification (NCBI taxonomy): domain Eukaryota; kingdom Metazoa; phylum Arthropoda; class Insecta; order Coleoptera; family Staphylinidae; genus Diploeciton; species Diploeciton nevermanni. The sequence goes on from JAODIE010020235.1 coordinate 7,859, forward strand.
GTAAAAAGCCCCACCGAGTGCTGTTAGGACAGCGGGTCCACGCGAGACAATAAAAGGATTCGTTTTTAATTCATTAAAACGGATAAAGTTTTAATGCAATAAAAGCAAAAAAAAGCGATGTGGTAAAGATTTTTCAAATTTTCATAAGTCGTTGAGAACTTGCGTGTGTCCGGGAAGTTTGTGCGGTATCCTTTCCGGCCCTCGCACGCCGCAGCTGCCGCCGGCGGCACCAAACATCATTTTTCCGAAAAGCAATTAATGTAATTTAAACTTTTCTTAAAACTTAAATTTACTTAAAATGCTTTAATGTAGTTTTAAGCAATGATATTATATCATTTTTGGGGAGGAATGACCTAAGAAGCCTACGCTTTAAATTCCCGCGGGACTTTTTGCAGTGCTTCGCTAACGATTACTTTTTTAGCCCGGCTTAGACTTGATCGAATGATAAAGAAAGGCAATGTTTATTTAGTTTCGACCAAAGACGAACGGAGATTCGAAGACAAACTGACGCAAAAGAATGACGTCGAGGTCGTCGTCGTCACGATGCGGGTCATTTTTCATTCGGGGCTGGTTTTTTCAATTCAAACAAAACCGATATTTTCTGTGGCTGACGGATTTTTTGTTGTTGGTGGCAATGCTGATGAGGATCGTACAATCGTGCGCGTTATTATGTTCCGCTATGTTTGGTCCAAAACCACAACAGAATTTTGCTAATAGCCACATTGGATTTACACACAAGATTTTCCCAATCACCCTCATCGCCAGAGTGTAAATAATAATTTTTAATCTGTACACGATCTATGTAACAGCACAAATATTTATACGCAAAAAATATTTTAAAAAATGAAATATTGATATGATTAAGGTAAAGTTTTTGTTACATGTCACATAAATATCAATCATTTTTCTATAGAAAAATTTAAACTGTGCAATGAAGTGCATGTCCTCAAGCAGGTGGAAAATGGATGAGGATTATGCTCACATTGTAGTCTCTTCTAGTTCGCTTGTTTCTTTCCGGGAAGTTGGTTTAAACGAAAGAGTATTTCAAAAATTGGTTACGCCAGCCAACAGCAGAAAAAAAAGAAGGTATATCTCGGTAACAGTGATGAATTTATATTTGATCGTGATCGGTCCTGTTCGGTTTGGCCGGTGCCGGAGTCGATGCCCGGTGCAATATTTCCCGATTTCCCAGAGCGCTCCGTGCATATCGCATGATACGTGCCGGGATGCAAGCGTGCGCGACGGCGGCCAAATTGCCCTTCGTTCACTGCCACCCGGCATGCATCGGCCGCATGAAATAATAAAAAGCGTATTTATTTAGATAGAAAAATCGGATGCATTAAATAAAATATTGAATCTCATTCAATCCGAACAAATTCAATGCAAATCACAGCTTCACTGATAATCCAAATTAGTTTTACGAATTCCATTCAGTTGCATTTCAACTTCCGGATTAATCGACGAAAACGGTTCATTCGTGTAACGTCGCGATAAAATGCGCCCGATTAGAAAATATGACATAAAACAATTCGAGCCAAGTGTTTTTATCACGAGACATCAATGTTCGACTATTATTGGACTATTTCTTACAACAAGTGGGGCTGAATGGGAAGAAAATGGGCGGTATGAAATACGTATAATTTTGTGCATACAATGTGCGCCTTCTTTGTATTCATTTTTCCGGGACCGTCGCTGCGGCTTGTGCGACATGTACATACATAATAATAACACATACATGCAGAGCGAATTACACATAACAACATGGTTTCGCGTATGGCGTAAGTGTTCAAATTGCACGCGGAGGCGGCAGGAAGCGTTTCCGTCGCGATGTCGAAGCGGCAACGAGATTTTTATCGCCGGGGCGCCGGAAGCAGCCCAAACGCGTCGCCGTGGCAATATACGGGCCGCTGCGAGCTAAATTGCTCGACATATTCTTTATGCATTCGCATTTGTTCCAATTGTTTTCTTGGTTTAGCTCGTGTGTTATCGTCTTTTTCTGATGAGCACGTTTGCGGAATTGTTTCAGTTATCAGTGATCTTTAGACTAAACTATTATTAATTTAAAGTCAGAGAATTATGACAATTGCATAGAATAAAGACAAGAGGGCAACAGTTTATCGTTGAGATTGAATTTGAATTACGTCAGATTTTCTCTAAAATTTAATCTCATAATCAGTTTTTTTCTCATTCCCTCGGTTTGTTTTCAATTTAAGTCAACATTTTTAACCCTAAAATAAGCTTTACTTTCTTGAATAACACACAAATAAAGTGCGCTAAGCAGATTTCTTTGACGTTCATAGATTATAATGAAATAAAATTTTGACAATTTTATTATACAAATATAGAGGATAAATATTGTTGATCTATTAAAATCAAGAATTTCTTTCTGAATTTCTCATTATTACAATAACACTATCGTTCTTTATCTCACCGAAACTCAATTTTAGTTATATGCTCTAGTTTCTGATTAAATATTATTAATTAATAATAAAGTACTTAATATAATATATAAAAGTTTCCTTAAAGATAAAACTAATTTAATTGTATTTTAATTGAAATATTTGGAATTGTCGTACTGCATGAACAACTCGCACCTATTATACTATTATTTTTTTCTGCATCCTCATTTGTTCAATACACTTCCATTCAATTGTTATGTTTTTACCTCTTCCAGACTGCTCCCGCTTGCGGGACTTTTTTAATCATTTATCTGAAATCCACCAAAGAGCGACCGGCTAAAAACAAAAAAAATTACCGGCGGTTAATTTAGGTTATAGCTGGTTGAGATGCGCAAACACAAAACGCAAATGAGATGGATAATTTGTAATTGATTCAAATGAAAAACGGACTTTGATCTTTCACTAATTGCAACCTTCGTACTACACACTGACGTTTAATTTCAATTAATGCACTACTATAAACAATGGTTTAGATATAAATCTAATTCTGTAATGTGACGATTTGGATGTTATCATATATCTGGGCAGCCATAAAATTAAACAAATTAATTAAAGCATCAAATAGCTAGGGTATTAAACATAAATTTCTATCAGTTAGTCAGTGAGGTCCTTTCAGAGGACATTAGCCAACTGCCCATCGTTCAATTACATGTCTAACGATTATATCAAAGCGTAAATAGCAGGGTGATCACCCCTTGCGATTATGGCTAGCTTGCGCGTGGAATATGCAGCATTGTCCGCTCATTTGTTCACTGCATGCAACGGAGTGCTCACTCCATGTTCACACTTTTTTTGCTCCCGGTTTTTTATTTTACGGCGGTGAGAATGCAAAATACGGCCGTATTGCACAAACTGCCGTCGATCGTGCGGCACCAGGCCTTTGCAAGAAGTTAAGGGGTAACAATACCGACGCCTGACCGGCCCGCGTTTCCCCAATGCAAATATAAAATCCACCATGTCGGTTTCCACTACGTTTTATTTCCATATTCATTCGGTGTAGGTATAATAAAGATGAATTATAGCCGCGGTCTGAGGTGAACACAGAAACGCACTCAAAGCGGGCGCGTTCTAATGACGGATGTGCCAGCGCCCTTGATCGGGACCCAGGACCAGAAGCGGGCCCTTGCAGCTTCCTCACACGTTTCATTCAGCGTGAGTCAAAAGCACCTACTGAGTACACACATGTCCAGATTTCTGGGCCTCCAAGTGAAAATGCCGACTTTTATTTTATTCCAACTTCGATTGACGCATGACTCGACAATTTCCTGCCACCTAAAAGTAAAACATCTCCCGGGTAATATAGAGTTAGTGCGCGGTACATTGTTCAATTTTACCGCATGCAGGAACGTGTAAGAAGCGAGTTGTTAATTATAAGAATCGCAGCGTTAGGCTACCAGTTTTACCGATGTGCATAAATCTCTATTCGCGAGCGTGCATTTTGCAACTTGCATGCGCCACACTCGCAGGCGCATATCATCAGCAAGCGGTTGCGTTATTAAACAACGCATGCCGCCCACCCCCGCGCCCGTTTCCTGCGAAACAACGCCGCCAGTCCCGCCGACACCAGCGAAATAGCGAGGCGTGCATGTGTTCCGCATGTAATAGATAATGTCTTTGATTTATAGTCTTGGCGTCGCTTTATTGCAGTTTTACTACTTCCAGCGACGAGCGTCGAGCTTAATATGGACTGGCTGCTACAGACTAACCAATCGGACTCGTCGGACCTGCCGGTAGCAGGGCACTACCACAATTACGCGGAGTGCGGTGGAAAAAGTTGCAATCGGTTTGGGAACTTGCCGGCCATATAGTTAGCCAACTAAACGCAAGTCGTATCTCGTTAACGCGTTGGATTCTTGAAGATATTGGAAGGACATTAAATCTTCTCGGTGGTATCACACTCTCGGTGAACACCACAAAATTCATCACACATTCTAATTAAAAGGTATATTCCTAATAGTTCTATATTAGTTTTTTTTTATTGGTCTATGAATATCCAGCAGATTCCCTTACCATTATGAGACGAAATTAAGATGAAGACAGAGTCATTTACCTGTAACAAATAAAACAGCAAAAATTACTCACATCATAAATTAAGGTAAGAAAAAATAATAGAAACCAGGTGAAACGTTTTGTACCTAACACCAGTGCGTGTACTCCAAAACGCATTTATAATTGCTAGGGGTGCATTTTTACGTTCTGCGGTAGACCTAATAAGACTAAGTGCTGAACAATAGTCGAGTTAGAAGGAGCCGTTAATTTCCACTCATCACGCAAAACTAACATCATTGGGTTGGTAGAAAAATCCGCCTAATATTCCACATTCGGAGTCAGAGTGCGTGGCGTGGCAAAATGGGAAAGGAAAACGTGCGGGCAACCCGCAAAGTCGCATCCAGATGGTTAATTGAGGACAGATTAATTGACATTAAGAACGCAACCGCAGGCCTGTGTGGTTGGTACCATTGCAAAAGAAATTGTCAAAGTCAAACCAAACGCAATTTGTGCTGGTTTGTTTGTGCCGGATTATGCTCGCCACACGAACGCTGACGGTAAAAACCGGACGGGAATTGAATCAGCCACGTGCGATTCAATTTAAAATGGTCTTTTACTAGCACCAAAGTAGAGACAACCAAACATCAGAACATCCCTAGTGGTTCCTGTTGTTCCCAGCGGTTGTTTTCAATTCTCTACTTTTAACTCGTCCAACTCTTCTAACGTGAGACGTGGTCATTGCGTATAGGTGGACAGCGTCTAAAATGTTGCGCTTAGGATTGGAATTGAAAGTGGACCTTACACTGTAACTAGCCGCCGCAGACGGGTAATTACCGGAGCAATTCGTCATCGTTTGTCTTGAAGATCCACACGAATTTCATTAGCATCCGCTTGAGGATATCACACCGGGCCTAACCCTTTAATTACCAACTCACGAAGCGTTGCCCACTGGCAGGAACAGGCACGACTAATGGTTATTGAAATGATGGTGCTCAGCCAGCGTCGCCCCATTGCGCACGCAATTGAGAGACATTCAGCGGCCATTGGGACTTAATTGGCCGTGCACGTGTTGCGAGCCTGGCCTAATCAAGTTTTCAATCCCGTGCTCATCTATCCAGGCGCTTCGAGTGGGCGAATGGTGATGAAAGAGCGACACATTGCAGTTATGTTGCAAGGGATCACACATACGCCGTAATGCTCTGGAGTGATCATGTGGCATGTCCATACTCATATCAAGATGGATACGTCGCTACCGCAACTGCCGCCATCATTGTGCCTCTTTGCGGAATGCAGTAGCTAGTTGGACAAGACAGCACCTGCAGCAGACACCCATGTGATTAACGCACTAAGCGCCGGTAGCATGCACAGGGAGCTGAAGAGAGTTACGAGAAGTGCCTTAACGATGGGTTCGTCTTCATCGCGGCGTGTGTGCGATGTACGAGGGCTGGCGGTGGCGGTGACACAGCCACACTGGAGAATGCGGAAATTCCCTCGGGCTGGTGCATCGCGCGCCCACTTTGCGCACAAATTGCGTGTCTGCTTCGCTTTGTTGCGAAAATATAGTATTATTTTACTGTTCGCAACCCCGTTGATTAGTTACTGTTCTTTGTAGTCGCGTGGCAGTGCCTACCACGATCTTACCACTTCCCTCTTTCCGAGTTTGTCTTGCCTCGTCGCAAGTCGCAAGTCGCAACGACTCCCAGCTGTAAGAGATGGTTTTGTGATCCTGTCACTAGCACTAACATTTTCCACGTGAAAAGCTGTAAATTGGTCCGGCTCAACACCAACTCCGTATCGCAATTATTGCCGTCTAGTTTTCCAGAATCGACGCGAAAAAATTGCTATGTGGGTAACACTGCTGGAATTTGCCGGATAATAACATTTTTATCAGCTTCGGCGCGTTGTAAAGCAATTATCGTAACTCGTGCCGCATTTTTTGGTTCTGGCTCGCTGATAAACTTATTTGAAGTCGGCTTTATCGAACGTCACAGCGCATTTCCGATCACATTTCTACTCCCAGCTACACGGCACCCTACTTGCTGTGCCGTTCCGCGCGTATTTATGAGTGATAGTGGAATTTCATAATGAAAATTCATGTTGGCAGGTGGTATGACAAGCAGTCGACATGCTCACTACGCAGTCAACAAATAAAGCCTGCCGCAAACGATGAAAATATGTTTTGTGCAGTTTAGCGTCTTGGAGGTATCCTACTTCTTTTTATATTCGTGATGTTCGCGAGAACAAATGGTTTGTGATAAATCCAAACGCGGAAGAAGTACAGCTATTTATGCAAGGGTTGTATAAAGAAATAAGATGATGAGGAGATCAAGGGATGAACACCATGGTCGGAATTCAGCGGAAGCGGCATCCTGATAGAAAGCAGAAGCACGAAACAATTATCTTATCTCATTCCTTCGAGTTTGGTGTTTTTGGCGATTAGCTTGATATAAAATAATATATTAATAATACAAGCTATGTTGTTCGGTTTATTACAACATTTTTCTTAGAATCTGTGTTTAAAATTTAACGGCAATTATTCGATTGCAATATCAAACAGCTTTCTTCTTTTTACTCTCAGATAAAAACAGTAACATCATGATGAATACATGCCTACCAATCAACACTTTTTTACTAAAACAACAAAAGAAGTAAATTTTTATAAGGATGTCGTCACTTCTTTCTTTTCTATTTCGTAGTTTTTCCATGCAATAAGTATGTCCAGATAGTGAGGTGCTCGTGTTTTCTCTCTAAACGGATACTAATTTGAGTAGTTTAAGTTGTATTCGCACAAATTCAAATGGCTGAGAGCGGAAACCCAATTATTTTTCCGTTTCCGCGAGATTGGTCCACAACTAATGCACACGCTGGGAGCGTGCCATGCCGTCAGTGTCGAAAGAAAAACAAAGGGCGCTGCATTTCTATTTCCCGCGCGTAAATAAAACAGTAGCTCCTCAAAAAAGAAGTCGCACAGGCGGAATTAAAGCGGAATGAATATGTTCTCTCTTCGAAGACGCGATGTGCAAACACGACAAATACAAAAGTTTAACAAGAGGATGACGGCAAAATTATGTCGGTTTATTTTCCGCCTTTTCAATTCATTTCTCGAAGGTACAGCCGTAACTTGGCGCGCAATAGCAAACTCGTTGTTGCTAAATAAGATAAAGGTTTGGAGTTCCAGTGTGCGCACCTAATTATCCAATTTTTATTTTCGACTGAGACCGTAAGAAAGCGGTGAAGCGGTAAAGTTACCGTAACTCAGCACACAAAACGACGTTCCGCGAAATAGAAGCAGAAATGGAAGCATGCAACGGATACCGTAATTTCTTCGTTTGTAAATGTGTGCTTCTTAAAAAATGTACGACAGGCATTGTGCTTGTGCCTGCGAGGGCGCGCTGGGAAAACCGCGACGAGTAGGTGAAGCGCTGACAAATTACCAAGCACTTATGTAAATGCGCACGCAGTTTTATCTTCTGTTAGGTTCTTCTAATGGTGCTCATACGGGCGCAAAGAGAAGTGCGTAATTTTTCCAAGCCGTTCAGTTTTTCTCGAAACGTAATTGAACCCTAGCGAGTGTTGGGTGAAATCATACAGACATTTATACAATCTTTAGAAATGAGTGATTAGATATTTTTTACTTTGCAGGGAAAACCATTCAAACCTACCTACCTACTAGGAAATGCGGTGCGTTAAATAACAGAATTTAATAAATTATTGAGTTTAATTTTAATAAACCTCTAATTTTACCAATATATTATATCTTCTTCTTTTTGCGAACAAAATCAAATTACATAATTTTACTTTATAAAATGCTATAAATAATTCAACTTCATTTGCAAATTTTGACGTCGATTTTTGATTAAACAATAAAATCTTTTAAAATTCCGACAAATTAGTTTCGGACAGACCATGGTACAGTCTGATGAAGCAGTAATAAAATGAATCTATATTTTGCTTTGAAGAGCATTGTAAAAATTTGAATCTTGGATGGTGATCCAAATTTTTGGATGGGCCTGAGACATTAGGACTTTTATGTGTCAGGGTGCAAGCGAGTTGTATCATAAAGCGGAACGGCCGTTCCGGTTGATTCAACCATGATCGTATTGCACTATTACAACGTAGTGGACGTAAAAAGCGAGGATAGATGTGCGACCTCAAACCGCCGCCGCCAGTCTGAATTTGCAACATTTATAACGCGACTTTTAAGGGGGTGCAACGAGTCTAGCACAAATTCGTCGCCGGCAAGCGCTCGCCATGCGTCATCTCGAACAAAATCTTGTTGTTTCGTAATATACGAGCCGCCGCCGCGTGATGTACGTGCCGGGGGTGGGTTTAAATAGCTTGCTCCAGCGGCGACGGAGGCCAACTTCCGACCGGAGCACACTCGCCGTCGCGCACGCTGCTAGTTCTCGCAGTCAATTTACAGCCGCCTCCGTATAATAACATAGTGGCGCGTTCGGTGCGCCTTTTGTCATGCTAACTGAACAGTCGCGCCAGCCGGCGACGGCTGATCGACGAGACAGCATCGAACAAGATTGAAAGGTCGCGTAAAATTACACTTGCTACATAAATACTTTCCAGATGTGGTAGGAAAAACTATTTTACTGCGCTTTCCAACAAATAAAATGTACAACTTAAAACTATACTGTGGTCTTGAATAACAAATTTAAATAGTAGTAGCATCCTTTTTGAGATGAAACTAGTTTGACAAAAGTAAATTTAATATGATGCAGATTTCACATCCAAATAGAATATTTACTATTCTATTTCATTTTAATATTTTAACAATAATTATATGATACTGATGTTTACTTCTTCTATTATCCAAAACACTTCAAAAAGCCCTACAATTTAGTGGTGCAAAATAATGGTTGGCTGTCCAATAGTTTGTTGGCATAGGAATAGGTCAGAAGAAAAGCAACTAATTGTAATAGTGACGGTACACCTTTGATCATCTTTCAATTCTAACTATCATTCAACCTTTGAATCATTCATTTTTCACAATATTATGACATTTTGTCTTATTTTTGAGATGTAATATTTTCCACTTGTGTTAAAATTGAAAATTGATTATAAGTAAAGAAATGCAATTCTTTATTCAACTCTAACAAGTTTTCTATCACCGTAAAATAATCTTCAGTAAATGAAAGTTGTAAACAAACAACTTCAATCTATTTATTCATTTATTGTGTTAAAAGGGTCAGTTCATTCATGAAAGTCACAGCCCCAACTCGGCTATAGCATCATGTAAATATTTGATTTTCGGACTCAAAGGTCCGTCTAACGCGTATGTGTACCGCGGCGCGTAAATTGCTTGTGTGAATTAATTAAAATGATTTATGTTGCATACGTTTGAACACCGTCGATGACGGCAGGCCGAATGCCCATTCATGCGTTTTATGGAAGCGCCATTTAGGAACACTGGGATATGGAAAGCCAGAGCGGTGATAAAGATTTATGACTTTTTCTATTTAGTTAAGCAAATATTGACATGAAATTTGAATCCATGCACTGTGTTAATGTTCGCTTGTCTAAACAAATTGGCAAATTGTGTGCCGCACAACAAATATTCGGTTCTACTAAAATCGCTAACAATTTCCACGCCAGAAGGTTCCCTAGATTATTCGTAGCCATCCGGGATAAATTGTTTTCGTTTTCAATGCTTTCCAGTCGATTCATGGTTGGTATTTTGTTGTGATATTGTTGAGAGTTGATGGGAAGTTCACCCACGCAGCCAGCGGGAAAGTTACAATATGAAAGTTGCGAGCTGCGTACGCAATAGTAACGGCAGATGTTCGAGCGCGGAAAGTTGAAACTTTTCGAGTGCCGGCTTTCCTTTCCGCGCGTCTCGCATCTGATGATTTACTCGCTATTTGCAGAGGAAGAGGCCGCCTCGCGGAGTGTATTTCGGCAGTGCTGTCTCTGACGATGGCAAGTTCTCGCTACTGCCGTCTCGAAAAAGACGAAACTTTTCCGGCTACGCTGCTTGGAAACGTAGAAAAGTGCAATTATCGAATAGTACAAGTACTCCAACCAGCTGGTTTGCCATGCGTAATATTAATTTGCAAGCAAAATGGAAAATCGTTAATGGAAAGTCAAGTTTACGCCCAGTACCCAAAACACCCCCGCGATGGCAGAGTCATGAATTTACGATGAATTTACAACAATTGTAATTCCCGACCAAAAATATTCCGACCAATAAATCTTGCGAGAAGGCTAAGTAGGGCTTTTGAGTGAGGACGTGCTTTTTTGCAGGCGTTCGTACCGCGTGAAGGAAAAGCCGACTCGGTAATGATTTTAATTAAAAAGCTTAAAAGACGACACAACCACATCTACATCTTGCTGCCGCATTAAACAGCGTGTTGTCAACCGTATACGATGCAAGAACATTACACCCGAAATTTTCAATTTGACTTCATTCCTGACGCTTTACGCATACTGCGTTGATGGCGAATGTTTGCTCCACGTACAATCATTGCACGCGTTGAGAAAGATGTGCGTGCGGCCTAAATTTCACAAGTACGCATAATTCCGAACTCATTTCCCGTCGTTTTTCGCATGGGATTTTTCTGCGTTTTTGAAGATATCATTTGGTTTGGTGCGAACCACGCGTCGTGCATTACAACATTGCTGAAACTCGACGATCTGTGCGCAAAAACGTGCTTAGAAGAATGAAAAAATAAAAATGCTGGCGGCGAAAACAAATTCCAGATTTTAGGCCGCAACCTTATGTCACTAATTTTCCTTTTATTTTAGCAAGCAGATGCTCGTTTCATATTGTCTACACTCTACGCAGATATCTGTCTCTCCCGACGAAGGGAAAACCCCATGAATCAAAGTAAAGATGAAGAAAATGAGAATCTAATTCACACCGTGAACACCTTTTTTATACCCTACTATTTATTATTCCGCGACGGAACTCGTTTATAAGATAATAATAAAACGAAGAGCACTCCCGAAACGACGAGGGACAAATTCGTTTTTGTCGTTGCTTTTTGTCTCTGAGCTTTTTTCAACAGAGCGGCACAGGGAATATTGTAATATTTGGCTTCGGGAATTTCTTACGCTGAGTCTATGCGCCCCACATTAACGCAATTTCACCGAGGCAATAAAAACTTTGGATTTACCGCTTCCGGTCAATGCAGGAACCATCAAACGTAAAGCCACGTGTATTGAATATCTGTTCGAAATTCGCTCTCTAACGCTGCCACCATTCGCCCAAAAATAAAGCACCAAACATGAGATTCCGCTAGATTAAAAGATGTGTTAGTTTGATATACAAATGAGTCAATTACACAGGTAAATCGTGTCTGTATGTCAACGTGCCGAGCCAAGATTTCTCACAGGAGCCGTCCCTTCGTTGGCGGCGGGTGGTAGAACTCGGCCGACCGCGGTAAAAGGCTGAAAAACAAGCGCTTGCGTTTTATCTTTATATACGGTACGCGGTTTATCAAAAACTACGAGCGGTCTTTCCAACGATGAGCCGAGCGTCGGTGTACATGTACAAGCCATAAATACGTTTAGTGGCGGCGGCGGCGGATATAATGTAACGTAACGACACGCTGGTCCGCGCCGGCCCGCACACAGACCGTTAAGTAATCCGTAACAGGCTATTAAGCACATGACGAAAAACAAACACGCGAGATTAAACGCGCGACTCCTGCGAGTAATTACAAATAACGCTCGAGGGATGCCGTTCGACAGAGTGCAGGCGTAATCGTTAAATGTCTCGTAGGAAAATAAAATCTATTCTCTGCACTTGTTTCTTTTGTCGCATGCACGCTTCCTGCCCGAAGAGTTCTGATTGATAGTGTGATATAGTTAATAAACTCGTAGACTAAACAACTAAAAAATAGTATATAATGTTATAAAACTAATTTTAGAATGAATTAAATTATATCATAAATTTATTGTAGAAAACAATCATTTTATTGACTAAGATGCAAGAAAAGCTAACTATAAAAGTAAATGAATCGTGTGATGTAAAATAAAGAATTTTTTGCAATATAATCTACCATTTCTTGTTATTAAATATTTATATCTAGATATTGCCTCATTTTCTTGTTTGTTTCTAATGTGCACTGTAATAATTCGCTTCTTATTCTTCGGTGGTGGCGTGCACGTAGCATGCCGCTGATTAGAAGATGATGAAGTTATTAAAGCGTGGTGAAAATTTAAAGTTTAGACTGGTAATTGAAGTTGGCTTTCACAAAGTTGGGCAAAAAAAAATTTTCTGGAAGGCGGGTTGCTGAAATTTCCCCAGAGGTCGTCCACGTCTGCGTGGCGTTCTATCGCTGCATCCACCAACTAGTCGGAAACAAAATGCATTCTCCACGAGAAGCAGAAAAGCGCAAGAACAAACAAAGCAAACGGTAAATGGTAAACAGCAAATAGCGGACGTAAAAGCACATGCTGCATGCCGAAAGAGACAGGAATCCAAAGCGATCGATCCAGTTGCAAGTCGCGAGTCAACTATGTCCAAATACAGACAAGCTGTGCCACCCCATGCTTTGAGATGTTATTGTTGTTGCTCCAGCCGCCTTCATCTTCGACTTGCTTTGGCTCGCTCTGAGTGCTCGCAGGCATGTGTCTTTCCAGCGATCTGACGTCTGATGTTTTTATATATTTTTATTGTGACTTACACACAGGAAATATTTGCGCTTTGCTGGCCGAAGAAGAAATAAATATATAAATACAGCAAAAAGCCACAACTTCAAACAGTTGCCTTTGAAACGATAATGCGTTTAAATGCTGCACGGACTAGTTTCGTCCTGAGCCAGTTATTGCCATGCTGAACATCGAAGAAGTTGCCGAAGATATCATCGTCTCAACGATTCCGAACTCATTGTTGCTTCCCTTATTGCATGATGTTATTGTGGCTTTGATACACTTTTATGCACTCAAAAGTGCATTTTTATGAATGCGATGAACCGCTGGCCAAAAATATAAGATTTGAGCCGATGAGTTTTATGCATGTTTTTATGGCACACTTTATCGTTTATTGTTTCATTCCGGCGTAATGCGAGAGGGGAAGAAATGGTAAACATGCATTTGTACCAGATGCAAGACGGTTGCATTCGCACGGAATCTATTTAGCGGAATATTTATATTTATTGATGGGATTAGTCGCGCGGCGGATTGGATGCTGGAAATTTCATTCTCGCGAGGTGCATTCTTGCACTGCTCTTAGCGGTGAAAAACGGGCATCAGGTGCGCGACCATTCGTAATATCCCGATATTGTACATTCGCTCGATCAGCCACTGCAAGCCGGGCATAAACACAATAAACGCAATTACGCTCTGGCACAAAAAACCACACACCTCGCGAACAATGGCAGATGGCATGTGCCAGAAATGGCACCGCCTGCCATTATTCGCAACAAAACAAAGATAAATAAAAAGCGTGCTTTTACGACATAATTTAACGCGAGCGTCGATTTAGAACAATCGCGCCCGAAACGAATCGAATTTGGATGGACTGATGCTGAGATAACCCACGCAATGAATAATAATGAATAATCGCGACAGCGCTTGACCGCAAAAAGGCGAACGCAAACAACGCAAAAAATTGGCAAACAAAAGGAGTGGTTATTCATGCGTTCGCTTTTTTACACTTTGTCACTCGGTGAAAATCAAGCAGCGCGAGTGCATGGCTAAGACCCAGGGATCCTTTGAAATGTATATTGATTGACTTCTGGATGTGATATTAAAGCGTGCGCAATTTTTCGCTGTTCTCCCTTCACAAACCGCACATCGACTGTGTTTCAATCGCGACGCGGCGTGCGTTAACCAGTGTTACAAGGGTGCACAGCAAATGCCACCCCTATACGTTTTCATACGCTAAACGCGTCTTGTTGCCGGCGTGTTAACTAGACAATATATCGTGAACGCAGTATGCTCCACTTTCTTACTTTCAATAAATGAGGAAAATCTCACGTACGAAGTAAAAATTATTGAGCTGATTTTGTGGCTGGTGGAATTTTCCGGCGGGAACGAAATCGGTGGAAACAGACGAGTGTGGCGAAGTTATAGACGCGGAGGCTGTCGACGTTGCTTGGTATTATACTGCTGTCAACTTGCATTAAATATTGTTAGAGACAGACGGTGGTCCCCAGCCAGGCCCAGGGTCCGCACGCGGCTCCCTTGGTCTCATGTAAAGCGGCACGACAATGAGACACGCGAGATACGCCCGAACGAGATAAGGCACCACCATGATGCACGCCTTCACGTCCTACGCCGGCTTGACGTTTCAATTTATACACTTTTGACAGGTTAACATGCACATATTACGTGTCCCAGTCCCAATGCAGATATTGAGGACTGCCCTATCTGAATCTCAACATCTTAAAACTAGCGGACGGTGATTTCCTTCAGTTTTTTGCTAGTGCTGTGTAAAATTACAAAACATTTTCGAAAAAGAGGTGGTGCGGATTTGAGGTTTGCTGGGGGTTTTCTAGACGCTGACATAATGAAGGTCAGAAAGAGGGTTTTCTGACGAGTCCTCTACATACACCAGGACGCCCATGACATGTGCCAGAGATAAAAAGACGCACTTTAAGCTGAATGTGAACGCAAAGTGTATGGGCAGGTTGCTGCATCGTCTTGACCGCCTCCTTTTTTATTTCTAGTTTTAATTCTTAGGCAATGCGTGGTGCCTATAATAAACAAAGTCATTTTAGTAACGTTAGTTTTATAAGCTCTTGGTAAGGAATATAAATGTTTTGCCAAATAAAAACTTTAAAAAAATTGTATTGACAACATTGGAAGAAAGTTGTATAAACTATTAAAACATGCAGATTTATTTAGAAAGCAGGTTGATGATAAACACGCAAAAGCTTAGCTTTGGAATATTTTTTCCTTGTGACTTCGTAAATATTTCCAGAAAAACATTCTTTATTTTATAGTTACCGTTGAAGAATGAGCAAAAGAATGAGCATGTCTCCAAATTTGCTTTGCACGATGTTAAATGAAGCAGACGTAAGCAATCCTAAGCGCTATTTAATATGCACGCGAGTTTTCTACTGAAGAAATTTTCGATTTGCAGTTTGACGAGAAGCGACGAGAAAAACATTTAACCAAAATTTAAACCGCATACATCGGAAGTGCAGGCAGCGCACGCGACACGATACAACCGCCCCATGGCGAAATCTCTATATCCGATACGTAAACGAGGCGTCTTTAATGTTTATAGCGAAAGTTGAGCAAGTTTTTTGCGGCGCGCGCGTCGAGACGTTGATAAAAGACTTTTGGGAGCAGCACGCGAACGCGCCGGATATGGAAAGCCGTTCGACCGGAAACGTACTAACAACGTGCGCAATCCAGCAACGAAAAAGCGAAGGCCCAAAAAAGAAAAGGCGAAAATGCGAAACGAACTACTCGTGTGTCTCGGCGGCGAGGCATAGAGATCGATTTTCTTCTCCCGCTTCGTTTGCGTTTGCCCCTAGGATTTCGCGACATGTGCGCACATGTGCCAAGAACACAATTTTACCACCAAACGACTTCTATTTATCTATTTTATACAATGCACCGGTGAAGAATGGTGCGGGCGGCCTGCCGCCGTCTCCATGTCGCGCGACAGGGCATGAAAAAACCAAGCGCGCAGCGCAAAAAAACGAACGAAAGCGACTGCGATGCATATCGCGCTTTTAATCAAAGCGATGTAATTATTTTTGGGATGCGAGATAAGTAGTCGGGGCGCGGTCTCATTCTTTACGGGCGGTGGGCATTGTTCACATGGCGGCTGCCTCGCCAGCACCGTGTGCATCGTGTGTACGTAATTAAGTTGCGCTCGTTTTCGGCGCGCTTTTAAATCAGGCCGTTTGTATTCAAACGCGGACGTTTGTATTTATTCGTGTTCCAAGGGGCGGCGTACGTGCAGCAGTTATCCTTGTGGGTTTTTAAGAATTGCAGCAACCTATGACCGCCGCCGCCGTCGCGCCGCAGCAGTCCCTGTAATGCAGCAATCCCGCAAACTTTGATTCAGCTGCATTCGGAAACTAGGGCGGCGGCGACGGCGGCGATTTTAATACGTTTACCGTTTCGCGGTATTAACCTTTTTCGGTCCCTTTGTTCCTTCGCCGGACGGCCGCGGTTGTAATTATGTAGGCGTTCTCAGTCCGTGCGGATGACGTTTTGTGGTTTAATTTGCGTCTGGTTTATTTATTCGCATGAATATTTCACGCAAACGACGCCGCGGGACGAACATGAATATAAGTGATGTACGATTATATTCGCGAGGTGCGTCCGTCGAGGACATTTAACATGAATATATCATGAACACGCCGAGTTCAAGGATCTCGTCGTGAGAAGAAAGTGCGAAATGGCCGGCCGATGGCCGCGTCGACGACGTGTGAGAGTGAAGGGATGTGCGCGACATCTGCGACTATATTGTCTGGCCGACGGCGTCGTTGGCGGTGACGTTCAAGGCCGTTATTTATTTTTTTCTTGAATTTATATTATAATCGACATTATACGACCGAAGCCGCGACCCGCCTGGGGCTTTGAAATTTCAAGGCGTGCGCGCATTCGAAATATATGAGATGCAGAAATGAAACTTTCGAACACGAGAGGATTGAAAAAGTTGTTGGGCGGTGGGCAGAGCTGGGTGGAATCATATAACGCAACAGCAGCCCAGGCACGAACGACTGAGCGCACGTGACGCCCATGCCTGATGCCGCCCCCGATCGTCAAGATGCAATGTTCCGAATTAATACCAGAAGAAGCTCACGATCGAATTATAAACACCTTAATCGAAAGCAATGGCGGTGTTAGTTTATAGTATATTGGAAGCACTTTAAACTAGAAAAGTTTGAAAAATCGTGGTGGAAATGCGCACGCTTGTAAATGCATCCGGACGAACGCGAAAGAATTGTACATCATTCCCTGACTATAAATCTTTTTTTTTTTTTTCTATCGTATTGCGACTAAACAAACGAGCCGGCCCGCAACTGAATGATGAAAATGTACAATTTGCCTTCCACGCACGCCAGAACAAAAGCGGAAAAGCAGCAAAACTGAGGGTGCATACGTTTCTATCCCCCTAAAGCCACGGCGCCACCTTCTTAAAACATTACCAATGTAATAACTGCAGCCACTCTTGGGTTTCACGCACTTTATGCGCTTCCTATACTCAAGCCGGAGCTGTTATTAAATGATAAATCATTCGAAGCGTATGATGACATATTTATACAATTGAACGCCCCCCTCGTTCGCGCCGCAGCGTTTTGTTTACATTTTTCCGAGCCGAATTTATAGAGCCTCGGTCTAAGTGCGAGTTAAGAAAGTGCGGAAAAATACGCCGAGAGGAAATTGAATGTGCGGCTGCACTGCACAGGACGAGAAGAAATGAAAATGAAAAAAACATGAAGGTATTTGGCCCTTATTGCAATATTTTCTTTTCCCAGCCTGTGCACCCGATCACGATTGATGCGATTGAAAAATTTTCCAAATTTCCCGAATGCGACACTGCTGGATTTTTCGCGGTCGAAGGTGGCGTAAGTCGTTTTGGTTTGCCATGACTGTTATATGCAACCGTCTGTCCGGATATATTTATAGTGGCCGGGGCGCAAATTTAATAGAGTGCCCAGAAGCCATCTGCGACCACCAATGTTTCTTTTTTCCTCTTTTCTCACTAGAGCTTTTTTTAGCAATTTTGTTCACGCCTTCTCACTGCCACTTTCACCCTAGCTCTTTAAGCTGAATTCGAATATTTAAATCTGCCCTGAACACTTGACGAAACGGTATTATTTACTATATTTCAAAGTCCTGCTAGAAATTGCAAAGTGATCAAAATAAATCGATTGCAACTTTCCAGCGCTGACGGGTTAATGCACCTCATTTGTCGTGCAAACTTCGATTCTTTCCCAGACCCACTTCCATGTTACTCCCAGTTGACCGATACTGGAGCAGCGTTGGCAAAAAGTAATGCGAAATTAATTGATATCCAGCGCACACATCGCGACTTTTCTATCATACTAACAAAATTACTTATTGCACTAAGTGAAATGTTGCGTTTCACCTGATTCCGCGCACGTTGCAATTCCCAGGCTGTGCTCCGGACATGCTAATTCCACCGTTTTCTTTCACGTATGGTTGTTGCGCCTGCATTGAAATCCAGGAAGGTGATTGATAGACTTTCTTTCGAGCAAAGTCAAAATAACGCGAGCACGTAATTAAGATATAAGTGAATCGGTGCGCTGAGTGCGCCTTGATAATAATGCAACTGCAGCATTTTCTGCCGTGAGTTGGTAGAGGATGCTCGATTATTTATGATAATGCGCCACTTGATTATATATGCGCAAAATTCACAATCGCAGACGAAATGCAAATTTGACGCGCCACTAATTCGAGTATCGCGCGAATTCGCACGAGATGCGCTTAGTTGAGATAAAGTAGTACCGCTAGGAAGGACCGAAAAGGACGAACAAAGAGCGGTGAAAAACAGTGATATTTTATTCGGAGGTTGAATCAAAACAGCAGACTCTCGCATCGTTACGTGCACTGAAATTTACATAAAACGTTGGGTCTTGATATCGTTAGACGCTTAAGTCTTCCTTAGAAATTCTTTATAAACAATATCGATTTACTGTTAATTATTCTTGTCATTTCCTGAACGACGCATGAAGCTTTGGTTAATTATTCTCTGGCGGTAATAATAAATATGGTAATGCAATTAGGAATAAGTCAATGTTGAAAACACAGTTTCATGATGAAATTCAAAAAGGTACAGAAAAATATTGATTTAATTACAGGCCATTAAAGCAGGAAATAACAACGCATTTCTGCTTAGTACTTCTAAAGAAAGAAGTTATCTTAATATGCATTATTAGACTGGAATTTTCTCTTTACTTAGATACTCATGAGTTATATAATTATTTAATTATTTATAGTAGATAAATTATTACTAGTTGTTGCAATTAAATACAATTCAAATTTAACTTTTTTTCATATACGATTCTTAAAGAAGTACAAATTGGCAGGTAAATAGTAAGAGTAACAATAAATGTGTAATATAAAAGAAAATGTAAAATAGAAAGAAGAAATGTGGCAAACAACAACAAAGCAATAAAAGCAATATTACTTAAACTAAATTCTCTATAAAATTACACATGAAATTACACATTCGGTTAACAACAAAAAAAAATTCATAGAATTAAATAAACTTCAAAATATGGATAATAAATATACGAAAAAAAGTCTATTCGATTTACGTCGATTCACGCATTCGCAATTATTTCTGATATTATTGAGGAATATTCTCGAAAGATTTTAATTCCTGTATTAATAGCATGTAAATTTCAAATGGTTTATTTACTTTGATAACGGATAACGGCTTTTACAGAGTTTTTGATAGATTTTCATTAAATTTAAAAAATACTATGACGGCCGCGGACACCACCTTCGTGTCGCGCGCAAAATAATAGTTTCGTTCAGTGCTCGACTTCAGTATCCTTTGAGAACACATTTACCTATGTATATCTTCAAAATTTCAGGAAAGTAAAGAAACAGGGTTGAGAACTCATTTCACGATAGCCCGGCGACAAGCCCAGTTTTCCGAGTCAGCGCTGCGGGCGAAACGCGAATAAATTTTTACGAAACATGCGGCTGTCAAAGTGTTAAAGAATTTACAATTAATCGAATGATTCCGTAAAATAATTGTTTCAGTTTTTCTGCCTTTCTTGTTGATGAACAATTTTGATTTCGTAAATTTTGCATAGGAAGCATATTAGGTTATCAAACAAAACAAAACCTCTGTTTTTATCAATTAGCTATTATTATTAATTATTATTAAATTAATAGTAAATCATAAACAACTTTCTTTCGTTGCTAGTAATAATTTTCTAAACAATTCATTTCATTTCACTTTAAATCATCTTTGAATTGGATAATCTTCCAACATTACTTTATTTTAATGCGTAAATCCTGCTATAAGGTATATCCGAGAAGAACTCGTAACATCAGTTTCAATGAATTGTAAACCTCATGTGGTTTATCCACTATAATAAATGACTACTTCTGAACGACTTCTCCGAGATTTTCTTGGATTGCTTTAGAAATAATTTACAATGAATGAGACAATTCAGTAAAAATATTAAGGTTTTATCTTTCTTAGAAAGGTATAACACCGCTTAGCTTGGACCAAAATAAATATAATATATAGTAAAAGTAGTAAAAATAACAACAGCAATATAACCAAATCATGCAAGAAATATTGATAGTTTTTTTTTGAAATACTTTAAAATACTTTAATTTTACGGTTGGTTTTCAAAAAATCAAAAAATATATTTGACTTTAGCAAGGCATGAATAATAATTGATTTAACGCGAATTGAAAGAGGTCACTGCTCTGGAATGTAAAACAAAAAATAAATAAAAAATATAGAGTTCATTTCAGATCGTTACACCAGGAAATTGCAAAGCATCCCAATGTTAACCCAGCACAAAGCACGTACATTAAATAATTAGCGCGCTTCCATTCATATTTATCGATGTGCATCACTAGCCATATGCACATGTTACTCTTTGTTGTATGTACGGATTGCACTCTCCAGTTGCGCTGTTTTAAAGGGACATCGGCCCAGACGGGGACGTTGTAACCCGATGCGGCCCATCGTATCGCGCAGAATAAACACGAATTTAATTAACAAACAAACTCGATTACCGCGCATATATAATTCCAGCATAAGCGGCTTCCAAAATGTGTGTATAATGCGTTAAATAATACACGCACGCTGCGCGCAGTCGGAATGCAAACACCAAAGTGGATAACTCAATCAGCGTTATTGCGTTACGTAATTCATAGCTCCCCGCCGCCACCGCGACAATACATAGGTGATGCGGCCGTCCATGGGGACAATTAATTTTTCAACTTGCCCGGAGCGCGCCGCAATTATACCTACTAAACGAAAACAATTCAGCGCGTCATTGCGAAAAGTCGATTGTCGGCCCGGCTCAATTTCGCACCTGGAATTATTCGCAACGTGAGCGAAACAAAGCCGCCAAGCGCCGGGCCGACATTAAATTACGACGCCAGTGCAAAGGGGCAAAGTCGTACGGAAATAAATTTAGTTCAAACGAGGCGAGCTGCGCCCATGCTTATTGTGACGGCGGCAGCGGCAAATGTTTAATGCGGCCATTCACTGCGTCGGAATGTGTAACATACGTCCTGGGACGTGTTAGTCCTGCCGCTCGGCCATTACAAGCCGTTACCCGTGTCCGTAGCGTCGTGCCACCTTGCCACCCCCGCGCGCGCTTTCTCTTTCGCCTATTGTCGAAATTGCAGCGGCCGCGCTGCCGTCAGCGTGATGGTTTTATTTCCGGTGGAGGCGCACGTTTGCACGTTAGACGCGTGGATTTATCATCAAAACATGTCAACGATACACGATTGCGCCGACCGCATTCACTTAACGCATGACAGTTACGTGTCTGCATGATTCCTCGGATTATTGCGAGTCGTCCTGCTAGCACGCACAATAGAGTGTAATAAGTGCTTCATCACAATTAATTATATCGGTATAAACATCATAAATCACTGCCCAATCTATTCAAAAAATATTTTCAAATAAAACATCTTCTCATCCAAGAGGAAAAGTCAGTGCGTCTTTTCGAAGGCACTAACATATGTACCAATTTGTAGAGCATAATAACTTTCTCTTTACGGCATTTCCCATGACTTATTAATTAACATTTTCTATTGTGTGATAATAAATTAGTATTATTACTAATTGTATTATTACTAATTGTAAAATTGGACGTCTTTTCGTCCTATTAATAAACATTAGGTGACTCTATAAATTGTTAAATTAATCGGAGATGGTTCCTTTGCATCAGCAATAAAACTAAATCAATAAAAAGAAAGGTTTTTGTAAATTCTATTTCTTGCCGTCTCAAGTTCTTGCTAGATTATGTATTCAGAATACTATCATGTCTGAGTAGTATAATCTTTAATAGTAATCTAAAACAAGCAAAAATAAATCGCATCACATCATGTTTCGTGTCGTATCTTCTTGTATCTCACATTTGCACTCTTGTTTCTTACTTTTTCTCTGGCCTGCTTTCATACATGCTAGCGGAAGACATGTGAAATGAACGTCGGTCGTTTGATATCATCCTGAACGGGTTGAGCATGTCGGGCTAAACTCGATTTCGTCACGAACATCGATTTAATTGAGAAAGATATGTGCTTGACCAACCACATATCTATTTAACTCTCGGTGGATTTATTCCCAATCGCTTCCCGATCGCATCGTAAAAATGTATATATTACTTTGCACAACTTTGGATAAATCACGTCGTCGAAGTTTTTCCTCCGTTTTTTTTTCCAAGCAGTAAAAGCATGATCTGCGGAACGAGACGTCATGCGCTTAATTAATCGCTTCGCGTCGTTGGCCATCCCTTCGACAAAGTTTCTAATTGCGTCGGATCAATGTCACTTAAACAGCCGCCCTTAAAAAACGCATTTTCGTGATAATTTCATCGGCGCTTGGCGAATCAAGGCGTGATAAGGCGTTACGCACTCGGCTGGCGTAACGAAAACGTTGGCGCATTGTTTTAATTAAATTCTTTCCGAAGGCGAGTCACTTAGGGTTTTGAAAAGTAAAAAATGGGGGTGTCGATTCGAATATTTGCTCATTTCACTTTTTTATTTGCGCGCGAAGGTGATGCCAAGGCGTTATCGGTGGAATTAGTGGAGTGTGCAACGTTGTGCTGCAGGCGAGTGCGCAATAAATGAAAAACGAGGGCATAAATAACGTGCACCTAGTAAATTTTCAAAGATTTCTTGTGCCGTTGTGGAATTTTTACTGCCATCAGGCAGCGAGCGATGCACTTCTACACACGCAGCGACGTTCTTTGAAAGAGCAGCAGAGAAAAGAAACGCGGTGGGGCTAGGACTGGTGGCTAAAGCAGATGCCGGCCATTATCCTTATAGGATCATAAGTCTGGAAGGCACGTTTATATATTTTAAAGGATAATGGCGTGCGTCTTGATCGTTTTATAGTCTGCTGCCTGCGCTCTGATCGTGAATCTCTTCGATTTCCGGCGGAATCATGCTCACTATGGGTGGACAACAAGTTTTGAAATTTTTTAAACATTATATGCACCAGGGGTTACTGAGAAATTCAAAAAGGTAAAATATTACGCTCGTTTGTCGCTTGCATTGCGCTCTATTTGCTTACGCTATCAAAAATATCTGAACGAATGCGTTCGCAATCTGCCAAACACAATACCGGCGAGATGGGTTTTACGAATAAAATTGGAAAAAGTTGAAAATTTCGCGATTTCGAAAATATCGCGAAGCATTTGTGAGAATCACCTAAAACACCGCTGTTTGGCAAGAAGGAAATCTTAGTGGTGTTCAATAAAAGAACGAATTCTGAGAAAGCAGTGCACAAAACGACGATTTGTCGATTCATAAACTCTCAATGAGAACGAAAACTAGTCTCTACGTCACCGCGAAAAGAAATCGCTTGGATTTGTTGAATTTGTCGAAATTGTGTTCCTTCGAGCTCGACGAGCGCTTGTTCGTCGAGTTCTAAATTCTTTGCCGTCACAGTTGCCTCCGCGGTTGACGTCCATCTCTGCCGCCGCCGCTGCACCAAGCACGCCGAGATTAATGCGAATCCATTCATTTTCCGTACACGGACTCCATCAGGACCCGAGAGAGTCGTGTACGTGCACGCATACAGCCGCACGCGCGGTGTGAGTGCGTGCGGACGACAGAGACAAACCGGACGCGCCGCCGCCGCGCCGCCACACGGACAGAATAAATCGCGCGCTGCAAACCTGCGCTAGGAGATACAACTACAGCATTGAGAACATGTGCATGTATATGCCGCCAACGAGGTACACAATGCGGGCCAACCACAAAGCCGCGTGCAGTGGTGCCGGCCAGGACGAGAAATAGAATCTGTATATCAATGGTTTCGTGCTACTGGAAGCGTTGGTGGTGGCAAAGGTAGACTATACTCCAGTATCCTCTAGGTGAGTGCCAATGCAAGTCTATAAAATTCGACTTTACGATTTCTGTTCTCCGTCGGTGGTATTGTATAAATGCATCAAGCGATCACTGGGTATTAGAAACCCAAAAACCGATACCGACGTAGGTCAGATGAAAACGCCACCGCTACCGCAACCGGTTGTATCGCATATATTGCCGCCCAGACGAGGAAAGCGATTAAAGTGGTTTTCAACAAATTCATCGCCTTTCCTTGCAAGGCCCATCTAGCAGCACACCGCCTAGAAATTCCTCTTTGGGCCAATAAATTTGATTTTATTGTCGATTTGCACAACTGACTTTGCTGTTTCTGCAATTTACGGAATAGTTAAGTTAACCGATTGAAAGACACAATAATTGCTTGTATTGGTCGTTTACCAGACACTTTAATATGTGTACAAAACGACGTGTCTCTTTGTTCATTCAACTCGTCTTTCATATCACGTCGCAGTGAGAAGCACTCCCGGCAAGTTTATTGCTTTCTCTCCTTGAATCGGAAAATAATTTCGCATCATGCGGTCGGAGATGAAGGGTAAGCGCAAAATTGTCACGTAAGTTAAGATGACACGTGTATGAGTGCATGAGTGTAAAGCGCTTTGGCAGCGTGCGAACGCGAATTGGGAACGAAACAAAACGAGCGGCGGGCAAAAAAGCCGGCATGCGGTGGCGGCGGTTGCTGGAAGTTTGGAAAGTCGGGATGAGTGGCGTGTTCGTACGTGGACAAACATTCGAGCGCGTTTATATCGGTCGCCGATCGGTTCATCCAGCGAACGCAATAAAGAAAAATCGACGAGTTGCAAGCTGAACTGCGGAAAATACATTTTCTTTCATATTGCGCGTTGCAGGTTTGGTGCGGGATTATTTGTACAGAGAGACTTACACTCGTTTGGCAAACGGTATACTGAATTGTTGACTTACTGAACTAACCGTCTACAATTTCCACTTGTGTAAGAAATTTTCCAGCAAGAACTAGTAATTAGGAAACTGCGAATTTTGTTTTAAAAAAAACTTTTGTGCTAGGTATTGAGATTTTGCTAAAATATATGAAGAATTTTGTCTAATTGGTGTAAAGCATCATGGAAAATGCTCTACAGTAGAAAAACTCTTGAGGCTAGACCAACCAATCTTAAGCCTCATCCCTTTCCTTACCTTCCAAATTATTGTATGATTTTAATGAATATCGAAAAAAGCTGAATATTTTGCCAAAGAATTGAAATAGAATTGAATAAAATACTTTCCATTATATTCTGTGTTTCTGGTTTGCAACAATGTTGTAATTAATCAAGAGTATACAGATTCAATACATCAATATATTCAATACCCGATTTGTGTCAGCTTGTTAATTAAAAAATTAGCTATAGAAAAAATTAATTAAGAAAAGAATTTATGAATTTTGTAGCACACAACTTTCAAATCATTTTCATACCAAACAACGGAGATGCAACCGAAGACACAAAGACACTAAAATTGTCAAAATTAAAAAAAAGTCAACTAGTATTAATGACGTTTGAATGTTACTAAGTTTAGAATAAGTGTGCTAAAATTGGGTCTAAAATATTAAAAGTATAAAACATGTTGCTAACATTATAATAAATTACAACAGACATTTAAATTCTGCAAAACCAATTTGAAAGTCCATTGTAAATATTGCGCGGAAGATGCGACGAAATTAACCAAATAACTTCAGCCTACAAAAGGCCGCCTCAACTAAGAAGATTTTGAGGGAGTTTTGGGGAAATTAGAGAGGAATCTTGGACAATATCTTAATAAGACACTTTATGGAGAACTGAAGCTGTATGTAGCAGGTGGAGGTCCGTTTGAGGCCCGATTGAGACTTGAATAAGACTGAGACTTAATGAAGGACTGAATGAATAATATTTTCCTCAACCTGGACGTTACCTATGCGCGGCACACTAGACCGACACTAAACTTCTATGAAACAAAGTACAAACGGTAACGCCCAGGCGCTCTAGGATCTTACGGTGAGGCCAAGTTTTCTAGACCGATTGCAATCGGTAACATCAGTCTTATTCAAGTCTCAATCGGGCCTCAAACCGACCTGCACCTGCTACATACAGCTTCAGTTCTCAATAAAGTGTCTTATTAAGATATCGTCCAAGATTCCTCTCTAATTTCTCCAAAACCCCCTCAAAATCCTCTTAGTTTGAGGTTTGTGTTGTTTTAGAACATGTATGCTTGGACGTTGGTATAGTGCAAACCTGCAGAAAGCTTTTCGCTAATGACAATAATATCTACGAACACGTTATCTCTATTTACGTTTGGCAACAATTAATGATTTTTTAATAGGTACATTTTAACTAAATTAGTAATACACATAGGAATAAATGTAAAAATTACTAAAGTTTTTTAAAAAAAAACATAGTAAATAAATTTTAGTAAAATTATAATTTTCAAACATAAGATATTTTAAAATGTTTGTGTTGATTAATATCGTATGAATTAACTGCTAAATAGAAAATCTTACATTTTAACATCCTCCCAACTATTTTTTCACTTTTTACCAGATTTGCAATTCCAATGATAAGTAGTTAATTTGGATTCTGTAAATCTCTGGCCAAAACTAAAATGGCAATAATTTCGTTCATAAGCGATGTAGTTTGATCATCCAATAAGATATGCAACTGCTTGTACTTCTCACTCATTGTAACTGAAATATCCCAGGAAATAAACAACGCAGGTATTATGTAAGAATGATTCTGCACTTACCAATAGCATCCAGTATCTCAAAGTAAGTCGCATTATTTGTTTCGACTTCTCTTCTCATGCTTTCAATAAAATCAATGAAAGCCTTTGTGCACACACCCAAATGCCGCTGAAATTCTGTTTTGGTTATAGATTTCTGCCCTTGTTGTGAGCCTGAAGCGACTCTTTGTTTTTCTTCTTTCTCCATGATTTAATATCGAGCTACGTCTACTTCAAACTCGACTTAGGAATTAAATGTAACCATGTCAAAGTCTAATTAGGAAGTGTGGAATTGTGTTGATTGCATGCGGCTTTTATACTCGCCGCTTGCCGCTTGCGCTTAATCGTAACAAAGACTCATAGCCGAATTATTCGAGAAATTGATTCCAGAAGATTGCGTTAATCATTGTTTCATGTCGGTAAAAATATTTAGATAAACAAATCTATGCTTGTTTAAGAATTGTTGAAGATTGCACAGGTTGCTTTTTGTGGGATGCTTGGTGATGCTTTTGCATAAATTAGTTTGGCTGTGCTTGATTAGTACTGAGAAACAATCATAATGTCGTATCTGTTTAATTAGCATAAAGAGGTTTAATTTGAATGTTCTAGCAAGAGCATTAATTTATTTATAAAATGGCATTGTTTAGAAAATATCCAAACAAATTACACAAAAACTGTTAATTTAGCCAGAGTGGATTACCACCACCATCTTAACATTCTCTCAATCAACAGAACTAACAGAAAAAATGTTTTTCTCAAAGTATTTGTTGAACACAAATTCGGCATGACATTTTTTGATAAGTAAATCTATTGCTTTCTATTGCTTTAAATGTCAACTAGTCAACGATCTGGGTTGGCATGCCACAAAGGCACATAAAGTAAATATTGGTTATAGATGGTTAACTTATTTTAGAAATAAATTATTATACCTATTTCAAAGAAGATCGACAGCTATAGATTAGAGTACCAGATGGCTTACATTTAGATATGCATACCTACTAGCATATTATCTGGGGTAGTAATATTTGAAGGATTTTAGAGAACTCTACATGTTCCCAAATGCTTCTTCTGAGTCTCCAAACACTTTTCTTCTATTTTTCTTAACTGGAGATAAGTTTTCATTTGGTATGGCTTATTCTAATATATCTTAGTCAGTCTGCGTCTTGGCCTAAGACAAATCACTACAACTCTGACATAAGTTATTTAGAATGTACTGAACAATTAAAAATAATTTTCTACTTTACGTGTACGTAAATTACGTTTACGTTTAAAAAACAACTTATTTCTTTAGCACTTGAGTTTTTGCAAGGTAAACTACACAACTTGGCAACAAAGAAAACAGTTTTTTTTTAATTGAACGCAATTTAATGATAAGCTCTTCCTATAAAATTATATATAATGATTACTTATTACCTGATACGAAGTTTTATGGCTTACACTTAGCAACTAATCATTAATTTTACACTTTACTCAACCAGAAATATTTCAAATTAATTCGATTAGAAATAAATATTTGTTCTACAGATCTTTAGATAAATTAAAATTATTTTAAAATTTCCTCTGTAAACAAAACTATGCTGGATTACTCTTGTCAACATAACAATCAACCAGAACGAACACAAAATATTTCTCTTTAAACATTTGTTTTTCAAGACCCGGACTTGGACGAATCAGAATTCAGAAGCAGTTTAAAAAGAATTAGTGGTTATTTAACATTCGATAAAAAAATTCATTGATTTGTTTGAAATAATGATTGATTTATCAGCTAACTTAACCTTGACCAGTTTCAAAATGATAACAATGTGCATTTCTTATCGATTCTAAAACAAGTCACAATTCGTACATGTGTAATTAGTCACACACACAATCAATGATTAAAGTTCTGCTCTATGCATGCAACTTCAAATAACTGCTCTATGATTCGTTTCGTAAGCAATCGTGATAACAGCTTGTTCTCTGCCTATAAAAGCTTAATACGGTTCGCTAATAAAATCAGTAACTACTTTTACGTTGCAATTATACCGAATTTACTTATATATATTTTTTTCCATCTTACCAGCATGGCTGCAAAGTATAAAAAATTAAACTCTCGTTCCAGCAGCGCTGAACCTACTTCAAGACCACGTCGACAAATGGTTGATGTTAATGATCCGATTCTTCAAAGGTATTACTACGCCTACACGGAGTGTGTTTTTGAATACGAGAATATGATCCACGAAGCAAGACTGTCTAGAGATGCACCAGCAGTTCTTAGCGCCCTTGATTTGCTCGGTGAGTGGATGATTTTTTTTTCACGTGATGCTTCTTTAAAATTATGTTTTTTTCTTGTTAGATGTGGTAAATGACAAACTTAAGAAGTTGACCAACGCGATCAGGATAAAAATGAAAGTAGCCAAGAGGAAAGGAGCTGCTGTTTTTGGTGTGTCTACGAGATTTCCATCAAGAAAGTAAATTGTAATTATTTTTGGTATTGCTTTTCTTTTGAATAAGATTGTAAATAATTTTAGATAATTTGTATTATTAGATAAATCAGTTATAGTTAAGCAATGTAAAATTATGTCGGTATATTAATTGAATATAAAAATTCGATAATTTAAATAAATTATATGAATTGAAATTTTTGGATAAAAACTGTCTGCCTTGATTAAGATAATGTGTCTTCTATTTCTTAATATTTCTAATATTCCAATATTCTAATATTATATAACATTTGTAATAAAATTATTTCTGTGAGTCGGCAGAACTGCACGACATATAAATATTAATAAAAATAAAATAAGAACAAATATAGGTTCGGGTAGTTTGAGTTTATAGCATGTAGTTTTGGTACAAATTTAAGTTGAATCGAATTTTATTCAAGTAAAACAACAATCTTATTGTTATATTTTCAAACATAAATACTTTCTTTCTACAGAAAGAACGTGCAAAAATAAATATACCAATAATAGCAATCATCAGATATTGCACCCCAATAATCATACGTCAATTAGTCGCACAATTTGCTCGTTGTGTTATTATTGCATCCGGCTAATTGACATTTATGTAATCAGCAACGAGCCGACATGCGTGTATCTTCTCTACGGCGGGGGCACTACGAGACGCTTAACAAATGACACACCGCCGTCGACGGCAGCATCGCATCAAGCGGCCCACTGTCAATGCAGCCGTAATATATAACAATGTAAATTGCGAAATGCAAATACAGCCGAAATGGAATAACGAGACAATAACGAGACATGCTGCATCGGCATTGAATTGCGCCCATTGAAACCGATACTACTTGCATTGCGCCGCCCCAATGGCACCTCATTCTCTGGCGAAAATTACCGTCTATCAACTCACCTGCAGCCGGAGATAATTTTGTAATGACGCCCCATCGTTGCTTCCACTGAAACAGATAAAACAAGACACTTTAATATTTTTCTTTGATTATGAGGTGTGTGCTTGAATTTGAGTGCAATGTTGAAAGATGAGTTTTCGCCACTTTCGCAAATACCAACCGGCCAACTTATAAATTTCGGGTGGTGAAGGCAAATACAAAAGCGAGACAAAGTGCCTCCAGACACTGCATTCATTGGCGCCGCTAGAACTTATGCTCTCTAGTTAATATTTATTGCATTAATTGCGCGACCCTTTTTGTATATTATTGTGCGAAT
The DNA here is from genome assembly GCA_027575565.1 of Diploeciton nevermanni. Taxonomy (NCBI): domain Eukaryota; kingdom Metazoa; phylum Arthropoda; class Insecta; order Coleoptera; family Staphylinidae; genus Diploeciton; species Diploeciton nevermanni. Next base: position 38,655 of record JAODIE010020235.1, read on the forward strand.
AAATAATGCGTAACTTTTCACTTGTGCCTTTCGTTCCCTTTGGCTGCTTCGGCCCCAATCGCACAATCTCCACTTAACGAACATAACTTTTCGCCGACGCATCACCCTCAACGTGGTGCTTAAAGAGTACATCAAAAGCTACGAAAGAAACTCTGGCGCGTACAATGTAGACAACAAACATTGAGATTCTTCAAGGAGCAGCTAAGAGAAAGACGCGCAATAAGCAAAGTCAAGATGATTATTACAGAGTTGAAAATTGGATAAAATTTGTTAAAATTACACAATTTCAAAATCTTAGTGATGTGAAACTTTGTACTTTGAACACGATTCCTTACAAAAGATTTGAAATTATAACACCTTCAGGAATTGATATTTAAATTATTTGATGCTAGAATATCCAGAGCCAAATAGAGAAATTTTATTTTAAACAGACAACAAATTGAGTTAAAACTGTAATTAGAATATTATATGTACCATATATAATTTAATAAATATTGCATTAATTTATAACTATTTGTTAGCTGATACATAGAAATAATTCGGAAGCATTCCAACAATTTTCCAGTCTTCTATAATTAAAAGAGTCTGAAATAAAAATCCAAAACCACCTCGTTATAGCTTTTCCTGTCTCGTGATCAATTGCCCCAAGTATAATTACATAGTTGTTTCTGAGATTATTTCCTTGTTTGGTCGAAGATTAGTATAAAGTGCGAGTATACACCTCCAGGCGTAACCTAACCTGCCGAATTGTTCCGATGAGCTGCGGAATGACGCGAAGCTCGACTTGACGACTAAATTGCGAGTCAGATTCGAGATAGAAATGATCCTATTAGTTTGTGCATGTAGTGGTAGGACTTGTAGCAGTAGTCAGAACGGGTGGTGGCTAACTCACATTTGTAATTTAGACGTCAGCCGTGCAATCAATGCATTATATTCGCTTTTAATTAAGATTAGGCGATTAGAAATATTTGCCACATTTCTCATTCTGTTCGCTCTGTGTATCTTCTATACAAGAAAAGAATTGTTCTTAGAAAATAAATATTCCGTTTGCAATATTTCTTTTACTGATAAAACAACGAAAATCTTATCAAAAATCAATTGCCATCTTCATATTTGGATTGTATATGAATTCTTGTTCCACGAAACTCCGGCAATACTTCTGAAAAGCAGAAAGTTAGCACACCACAAAAAAAAGCAAAGAATGAGAGAAGCAAAATAAAATGACGAATAAAATTTGAGTGAATAAGTGAGTTAGTAAGCAAACTGAATTTCAATTCTTGTAATAATCCACTTAGAAAACAAAGTTTGCCGCGGTCGCAAGGAACTTGCCGGGCAATACCTACCATTTTATAAGACGAGCGTACGCCACCCCATCCCTTCTTCAGTTTATTAACTTTTATCGGTTCACGCTAAAGCGGCAGCGTTGCAATTTTTCCATTCACACTCTTCTCAATTATGATGCGATTAACAAGATAACTGAGCGCGATGCAGAGTGGCGAGATTATCGTAAATACTCAAGTTTCCAAGCTGGATGATATTCACAAATACAGCACAACGGTAAATTTTCCAAACTTTACAAAATCCACCGATTCACTTGTATTTTTTTGCATTATTGCTATTAGTCGATGCTTTTATGATGTAGAAGTTGATCACGAGTATTTTCCCCTTTCATTTCCTTTATGAATTAGGGGTGCAACGGCTCTATCGATATAAATTAACGTGTACACGGCATTTCTTTAGCTTCGTAGACAGTTGAGTAAGAAAACGAAGCTCCTGAAGTATAAAGAGAAACGTTAACAAGCACAACCCTCCAGTTCGGGAAACGCCAGTCGTAATTACAGGGTCCAAACGTTTAGCGCAAGTCCACTTTACGCACCTTGCTATCGATGGGCTGCAGGCTAGACTGGAAGCGACTAGACTTCGATCGGGTAATGAGAATTCGTTTTTTTTTTGTGCTTGCCCATCTTTCTTCTATCAATCGATGCTTTTTAATCACTCAGGGACTGCATGCCAACGCTGTTGTTGAACTAGTTCATTGGGCTTCATGCAGTGGGTATTTATTCTAAGTTAATTAATTTGTTTAGTTCTGGATTCTGTTCAAATAAGCCGTGATATGAAATGGAGTGGTTTTATTTCGATAGTTTTATTGATAGTTTTATTATTGCACATAAACCATAATTAATAGATGAGAAAAAAATATATGTTTTTACAGGTTTTTACATCCAATATAAACGTATTTGGTTTTTCGATAACATTTCTCTGAACTTTTGTATTCCTGTATGTTCGAATATAAATTTCAACAAATTAAGAAGCAACCTCCTTAAGTGTAAGAAAATGAATTGCTTTATTGAATAACATCGAATGGAATACAGCCATTATTGTCAATTTTGATTAATTTTACGTAAATATCTCAATTTTCCAACCCATTTTCTCTCATCGCGTAAACGCAGAGCGCAGAAAATAATAAATTTACTTTGCTGATTTACTACGACATTGTCTGCAACGCCTTTCCGTGCGAAAATAATTTCGTCTCCCGCCAGTGCCGCTGTGCCATTTCTCGTTTTCCGCGTCTCGCACGTGGTGGAACCGGGTTTTCTCGAGGCCTAGCGAGGAAATTTTAATTAACTCGTGGCGAAGTGCTTGTCTATGTTGCACACCGCCAAAAACGCGTTTACACACATTCCACGCGGCCTGAATAAACCGTCGATATCGTACATGCGAAGATTTATATCCGACTGTATCAAATGATCTAGCATCTAGCAAAATATAGACCACGATTGGCAATTTAAACGCTACTCGGTTTGCAGATAGCATCTAGCAGTTCGCTTAGATTACCAACCCCCGTTGGTAGACGTACAACTCACCCGGCGCGCATAAAAGTTCTGACCTTTCCGCTAGCAAACGAGGGCGGCTTACGGCGCCTCCCGCCTAACTAGTTTTACACCTCCGCACTGCGCCGACGAAGTTAAACGCGTACAAATCCCAAAAGTTTTCCGCGATTTCTCCCGGCCCGGCTTTCGGAAAGAGATGTAGTCATAACATTAAATGCAAATAAGTGTTTGGTTTATTGCGTAACAATACACTTTCGGCAAGCGTCGACAGCCGCCGCGGTGGCGGCACGTGCAATCGTCGGGCGGCGGGCGGAGCGCAGACGCCACAAGTCTTTGTTACACCTAATCCTCCTTCACACATAATACGCGTGTATTTGGATAATTTAAAGACTTAAAGTACCCTACTTTGCCGAAGCAGGCTCGCGAAAGGTCCCCCTTTAGCTGCCACGGCTCGTGTGTCAAGCCGTCCCTCTGCCACCGCCGACGTCCTGCAAGCCACCCCCGTACTCGACGCATTATTCCTTTTCAAGACGCAACAGCAACGCGCATCTTCCTATTGTCGCAAAGACGAGACGCTTAGTTACGCACTTGACTAACAAGAGCCGCCCACGCACGGAAGTGTCATGAAAGTGACGTCTGCTCTTCCGACGGCATATCGCATATCTCACGACGTTTCGCACCCTTCGAAGGCTAATGTTTATGTTTATATGCATGTCGATACAACTATAAAAAGCAGTGCTCTGGAAGAAAAGCGGGGATAATCAGTATTCCACCTGCGTTTCCACACTTCTTGGTGGTTAAAACAACTAATGCTGCTTGTTTCACTAGAACAGTTGCTTCCTTAGTAAATAAATTCCTTTCTCGGCTAACCGTGCAAATAAAATTAAAGATTATCGGAGCTAATAATCAAACCCAGTTGGTGTTTACTGTTGCTATGTTATTCGACCACTACAACTATCTAACTTCCGAACCTCAGGAAACCTTCCCTGACTTGCAAATATTCTTCCTCTAACTAGATGCGTTATTAATACAGTACACATAATTAATTGATTTGTTGCGATTCAACACACTCAACCAATAGCAATAAGCAAAACGGCACATGCGTGAATCCTTGAGCAGTGTGAAGCACTCTCCGCGCGACTGCAATTAAAACTAAGTCAATAATAATCACGAGCTCATTACGAGTTAGTTTGCGGAAACAACAACGATTACCTAAAGTTGCTCGTGAGCTATGTTCGTGCGGGCGCGCCGCGTGTGTTTGGATGCCAACTCTCACCGCCCCCACGTCGTGGCGGAAGCGCATTCGAATTTCCTCGCACTAACTAACGTCGCGTACTTATGACCTCGCAAGAGCGCATGCATACATAACATTGCGCGTCGCCTGCCTATTAGCTACACTCGACTACGTCGTCTATTCGACTCGTTTCTCGCGAGTTACCCACTAAACTTACGGAATGCGTCGCTCGTGGAAAACTAAGAATGCACACACCTGACGCGAAAGAGCGAAAGAGTTAATGTGATGACATTCAACCAGAACAACAATACACAGTCAAATAAAATATATCTCTAAAATGCGAATAAAATTATCGAAAGTTATGATCTATACAAACATTGCTTCATTGAAAAATCAATTAAATTCGTTTAGCTAGATGTTAAACGATGTTAAACGCACGCAATTGTGTTAATTACTAATGATACGTTCTAGCATCGAATTAACAATACCCGTATTATCTGAGTCATCAATTAATGTATTCGCTACTGTATCAGCTGGATCTCGATGCGAGGATACCTGATACAGTTGGCAATTGTTGCACGTTTGTTCTACCTCTGATTATAACTGCGTTGCGCGGTGCCGACGCTGTGGTAGTGTTTGTGGAGGCGGGAGATAAATTGGACAGCCGATTGTCGCTCGAGATACATCAGCGATCATGCTAAATATACACAAGGTAATCACTGATAATTGATATCGGATAATGTGGGCGTATCAAAGAGGGGCATTATCTAAGATCGTGACTACAATTACGAAAAATTAGTTGGATTGGAACGGAATCCTAACAAAAGGAGATACACAGGGTGAGGTTTTAATCGAAGATTAGACTGTAGAACAGCAAATTTCTGATCGAGATAGCATTAATGGCCCAACCCGACCAATGATGATGTACTGAAAAAACGATTATCTCAAATTTTCCAAGTAGTCAATCGTTTCTTTTTTTAATTAGGACTTTAGTGTTTGAGCAAATTTCGGTTGCGATTAACAACATCAACATCATTATTAATAGATCATTTAGCTATGTTTAACAACAATTCGTGAATGTGTGAAAACGTAATTTGTTTATCTTTAATGGTTTGAAAGTTATAAGTTATCAAAGTGAATTTTTGTGAAAAAGTGCAGACTACTATTCTAATTACTAACTAACAGTTCTATCTAATCGACTCTGCGAGCAATGCTTGAGTAATGGTAGTCCTATCGTATTGCAGATCAAGGGTCGGCAACCTATTTCGGATGGCGGAGTATTTAAAAAAAAATTATGCAAGCCGTACATCGGATTTTGTTTGGTTTAATGTCTCTTTCTGTAGCGAAACTAATACGTCGGACGCATAAAAATAATATTCTTCGAAAAAATAAACTGAACATAACACTAAATTAATTCAATGTTGATTAATAGAACAATAGACCCTTCTTGTTCCCTAAAGTGCAGCCTAGATGAATAAACAAAAAAAAATTGTAATCAATCCGGCACATTTTTGTCACCAGTCGCACTGCACGCTCACCCTATAAGTTTGTTGTGTTATTTTAAATTATGTTGGTGCTTTGACGAGTTGTACAAAAGATTGTTGCGGGCCGTGTACGGCCCGCGAGCTCTAGATTTCCAACATGGCATGTATGTTGTGACACTCTTTGTCGCGTATGTACGCGCGTGTGTGCACTTAGCACTCCATACATGGTTTTATTTAATGTTTTATCTTTTGTAAACAAACAGCTCAGCAAGCGTTCAAGCATCGGTCGCCGCGCGTAAGGTCGACTAATTCGAACTGTTGCAGTCGCGCAAATACATCAAAATTGAATTTTTCGATTTTTCGAGTTTTTTTATCTCAAAAACTAAATGCGAGCAGTAGTGTCGAATCAGGCAATAAAAACCTGTGTTGTTTAAAATTTGAAAAATTGGTGAAAACCGAACTGAAACGTAAAAATCATCAAATTCTTTTGAGTGATCCAAGTCATTTCAGTAATTAATATACGAATGTGTACATTTATATAGACGTGCTGATTATGTATACGAGTTAAAATGCAAATGCAATTAAAGAATTTTAATTCCTGCTGACGCCTTGCACGTGGTTGAATTTACGAGCCAGCAACGTTAGATTAAACTATGACGGCAGGAAATGCAATAAAACGTAGTATTCTTTGTTTATTTGCGGCTTAAGGGATTATTATGAATACAACAAGCCGCGGTGGCACGGGAGGCGATGCACTGCAGCCACTGCCCCTTCGGTATCTGCAATCACCGTCTACGCCGACGCTGCGAGCTGTTGCACATGCCGTAACTGCATTGCATATCATTTCGGCGGGTTGAGGCCGTGGTATTCGGTGCAACAATCTCTCCAGGGCCGCGTTTATCTTTTCTTTTGTGCCGTCGAAACGACGCGTGCATAGCAATATCAGACGGCTGCAATGCGCGCATCGCCAACGCGTTGAATTAAAAGCTGCATATTATTTCGCAACGCGGCGCTACTCCCGGCCGAAGTTTCGCGTTTTAACATTTCACCGCCACCGCCTGCACTCAGTACGACGAAGAAATGAAAATCCTCGGCGTCGAGCAAAGATTAAAACGAACGATTCTTGTACCACCGACAACTAGGTGCCGAGGCAAAAAGTCCAATTGCAGCGCATTCCCTACCAACGTCTCACATCTATCCTTTTTCTATTGGGATATACTCGATCTGGCAAAAGAAGACCTAGTCTAGGCTTAGCGTGGATTAACTCCTCCCGTTCGCGACGAGCCTAGGTGAAAATAAAAGGATTAACACCGCGGTCGCACCCTCACTATCACTTGGGGCAATCGATACAAGTGCACTAAACGCACACAATGCCACTGAATCGAATTGCGACTTTGTCTACTGCGAACAGGAAAAAACCTGCATGACGATAAGATATACGATGGCAGATTTGAGCCAAGATGAGTAGGATAACGACGGATGATGACCCCTCTCGTCGCTTTATGTGCACGCGCAGTGTTTTCCTGCATGCCTAGTGCATCGCACGGGCTTCCTATCGTGCAGGAAGTTGCAATCGAGCCAGGCGCACTCTGCAGCAAACGCAGCCAGAAGTGGACTTAATGTCTAATCGCGTAATGGAAATTCTCTTCATCCGATTCCACTGCTCATCCGCTAGCAGATCCAATCGCGCGCGGTTGAAAATCAATTGAACGTACTAGCCTGAGTGCATTTGCAAATCCAGGATGATAATTACTACAATTAAACCATGTTGCAAACAGCAACTTGAGAGAACTACGCAAAAAGTACACCGTCATCACTCTGCAGAGCGTTTACGAAAAGAAAACATGCGTTTCGTCCTATTCAATAAATATTTATAAGCTGATTGTATTGTGTGGCGTTCGATGAGAGCGTTGCAGGTCGGCTTGACAGCAGTTGCGGTGCATATTTAACTAGCAAATGTCTCATGTCTTTCTACTCGTAATGATAGGCTCGTACTGAGCACGACGTAAGGCGATTTCCGAGAATATTGATTGTTAGGCTTACGCAGACTTGATATCGGTGTTATTTTTTTGCGCTCGGCGCTACACTCAAAAATATTAAACACTCATTTTGGGCAAATTTCTAAAAAATTGCACGTCCTGCCTGCGCAGAAGGGAATGACTTTGGAATAAGCTACGTTCAAAGGAGTGCTGGGATGGAGGCGGCATCAGGGAGATGAGAAGGATCTCGCGTGAATGTTATAAAAATGATGAACAGTCATCCAATGCAATGCACTGGCCAAATTTATTCAGCGCACAACTCTTACAAGGCGTATGCATTCAAACTATAATTTTATACAGGATTTTTTTCTTTCTATCTCTATCCGGGATGCATTTCTTTGTTTGAGTAACGTGCCAAAAATATTAAAAACTGACCAACATATAAGGAACTTATAGAAAAACGGTAAATTTAATGAGTTAGTGGGCTTTGAAAATTTAAAATAATTTTGGTTTTTTGATGTGCTAGTGAAGGCAAGAATTTATTAATTAGAATAAAACCAGATGATAAACTAATTTGTTTGTGTCACTAAATTACGAAAACAAAAAGATTCAAAAATAATTCTAACTGAATAAATTATCTTATTTTTTTTTTCTTAATATTTTAAAATAATTTAAAACTTTACTAATTCGGACTAAAAATAGGGATTTCATTAATTTCTAATCTAATAAAATACAATCTCTTACAAATACTTCTATATATATATATATATATATATATATTTGTACGAATTAATTCTTTTATATTTTTATTGATTTGCATTTCTTCAGTTTTCTGTTTTCTAAGCAACTTTTCACTAATTTAGTTGTCTAAACATGTTGAAATATTATATACTCACATAAAATTTAGCACCGAACAAATTATCCCAGTTTTGCCAGTAGTCCTTAAACTACCAAATTACTAACTAAAAATTCAGTAGTATCAATAAATAATAGCACACATCATGTATCAAACATTACGCCAACGATGTGGGGTGTATATACCAGATAGGGCGCATTTTTGTTTTACGTACTCGTATTTGCCGAAGAACCCCAGCGTGTAAAGTGTGCAAATACACACGCCGAATACTTACATCCACTTGCGCGCAACGGCGCCGCCGCCGCCTCCACGGGTGGATCTTTATATGGTGAATTGCATCAGACCTAATCTCTTGCATATTTGAACAGGTCGGTGCTGGAGACTGCGATGGGGGCCGCGTGCATGCGTATGAAAAGTTAAAGGCGGCTGGACGGCAGTGAATACGACGTACTGCACCTGCATTTTGCAATCGTATTCAACATTCGTGCATCTTCTCAGCTACTCCAGCTGCAATGCATAGTGCATTTAGTGTTTCACCGATGAGTGTTTGAATTAAACGAATGAGATCTACAAAGAGGAAAACAAAAAAAGTGGTCGAAAGTTTTTGATACAATAATCATTTTAATTCGATTTGAAATTCAATTCTGGCGATAAAACAACATTCTCAGAAATTGTGTTCAGAAATGTTGTTTTTTGACAGTTGTCACTCTCTATAAGAGATGTGATTGCAAAGTAAAGTGACTTTTTATTTTCATATAAATATATTCATTTATTCATTCAAAATTATGTTCTCATCTTCTTCAAAATAATATTTTTCTGATACAATGCACATTCCTAAAATGCACTTCCGGGTATAGCTTTAATCTTCTCAATCGTTGCAAATCTTCATTTTTTCCTAAGATTTTGAGAAGAGGAAAAAGTTGCAGGAGGTTGAGGCATCATGATAATACTGTTTTTGACTAAAAAACAACTCACTTGTAACTACGTGTGCGCAGGTGCATTATCATTGTGCAGAATTCATGAATGACATATCCTAAACATCCGTTAATATTGATTGGCATGAGCCAAACGATATGTTAAGATCATCACCTATTTCTCTTATCGTGATTTACTTCCTGAACATTTTCGTCGGTTTTTGAGCTGCTGGGGCGTTCAGAACGACATTCATCGTTAACATGTTCTATTGCTTATAGTTGACTCACCGTACACCACTGTTAACATTTCAAAAGTTTTTGAATACTTGATACAATTTTTTACACAAAAATTAATAGAAACTCCATTATTTTGAATAGCAAAAAATCGCCGAGCACGCAATTACAAGGCTCACCTTTACGTCTATCATATAAAAACAACACATACTATATAGTCAAATCTGTGAACATATGATCACTCGAAACAACAAAAGTTTCACAATGCGCGTAAAATTAAAAAAATTACTTTATTTTTGATTACATCTCTATATGTTTTGATTGGTTGTTATATGATTACCATTATTCTAACATATTCTTCAAGGGTTTCATTAATTCTGTAATCAGTTATTATCAATTATTTGACTACACATTATATATATATATATATATATTAGATGTGGTACTAGCGTTGCCAAGAGATGAGATGACTATGGATGTGTTGCCATGACAATGAGTATGTTTTGTTTTACCTACAGAGGTCTAGTTATGACTACGTTTTCTTTGATAGACAGTAAGAAGTAGTGAGTAGTAAGAAGCAAGTAGTAAGAATAACGGTCACGTAGATGACACAAGTCGAAGGGTTTTTAGATAATTGCTCGGGGGAGGCAGGGAGGTTTTAAGCGAGCTATTAAAAGTGTTTTGTACTAACTACTACTAAATTCTAACATATATATTTCTTCAAAATCTAATTGAACGATCATAATATATCTGGTACCATATAATACATTGCATTAAATTACTAGTATCAAAATAGCATCACAGTTGCCAATGTTGTCTGAAAGCAGTAAATGAGAAATATTGTGTCAAATATGTTGTAAATCAAAATTTAAATTTAGAGAAGGTTTAGGCACAATCAACATGATTGTTTTTTCAAGTTGACGTCATGGGGTGATGTTTTTGATTTGTTAGTAAAATTAGACATATCCATAGATAATTAACAAAATACGTCAACATCATATTCGTCAAATTTTTTCCAATTGGGTTTGTCTCTGAAAAAAAAATGAACGGCAAGTGCACTCTACTAAATAGGAAATAAGGTTTATATTTATTAATTATGTTTAAATCTCATCCTAAATAGTCGAAAATGATTCGCACGAATGGGAACCCATATCGGAGGAGGAAAACAGTTCGACCGAAAGTCATGTTTTGAATGAATCAAGTAAAAGTTACACAATTCAAATTAAGAGAACACATTTTAATTGCATTTCTATATAGTGGAGTTAATGGAGATTTCAATGTGGTCTACCAGAATATCAGATTTTGAGGTGTATCCTGAGATAGGAGTCGTTTCTGCGCTAGAACGGACTAGCTTTGTGGATAATAATCTCAGTAAGTTTTGAGATAATATTGTATTCAACTAACTCCAGATATACAAGTTCTAAAATAAATAAATAATTCGAATTGTCTTTTTATATAGGTGAGAGAGCTTGCTCTCTTATTGAAGAACCTGCTCCTTCATCATTTCTGAATTTCTGGGAGCGGATAAGATCCTGGATTTTTAAATCTAATCATCAAAATAACCGTATATGCAATAAGGTGATATATTTCTCCATTAATAACAATAGATATTTTTAGCGAAATTGTGTAGACTCCCATATTATCGAGATTCTACGGTATCACGTGAGTTTTGTACAATACAAACGAGAGGAAAAGATTAAATTCGTTTATTTTCTAAACAGTTCCGAAACCAGTAGAGGAGGAAATTGTTGATAAGGTAATATGGATGTGGAAATTCCCACACAATCTAGTTCAATTTGCACGAAACTGGTGGACACTACAAAGGCCTCATCCTTAAAGCTGGCGACGTCATTCTAACAATGCCTGGAATATTGCAAAACGATGATCAATATTTTCTATTTATTATTATTCTAAAGCAATGTTGTTTTGGTTTATTTGTCTGCATAGAAACGTATTGTTTATCCATATATATTAAATTTAATTATCTTAATTTTATCCACGTTAAGTTGATAATTCCTCTTGAATTGACTTCATTTCTAGAACTCGTTAAATTATGCTTTCTAGAATTTCATAATTAAAAAACCGTTTCTTTCTTATCTTTGACACAAGAACTAGGTCTTCCTGACATGAGTGACTGTAGTCTACCTCATGTAGCAAGTAGTTGTTACGAGTTGTTACCCAATGCAAGAATATGAAGCTCGCTCAAAGGCAACATAGAAAAAACTGCTCAGGATGCGTTCACCACGCATGACATCGCGGGCGGTTTGCAGAAATGTAATGTTAACATGTTCAGACAGGAAAACCTACTTCACCATCGGCTTCCAGCTTTCACTTCTCGCGCCACTCGACGCTGTATCGTCAGGAGTAAATTCTTCACTAAAGCGCACGCCGTACAAGAGAAACTCAAGAGTACACCATTCGGCAAAGAACGGTACATCTAGCGTACACAATATTTTCATATAAATATGAAAACTTGCAATCTCATTTTCAATCCGCATACAATTATTTATATCATACCCCTGGCGCAAATCGCATTTTTGTGCATTCAAGACGCGGCGGTAAGACCTCTGGGAATAACGATTCTTGAGATTATCTTCGATTGCTTGATAACCCATCAGGGAAGAGGAAAGAAATCGCTTCAGATGTAAATCAACTGCGGATGTAAATAAAAAAAAAAAAACTTTTCGGATTTACTCACAGGGTTTTGATCATTGATTACATAGAGCTTAATTTGTTGCATGGCTTACTGCGAATAAATAAAAATTTGCAAAGTTTTGCGCATTATCCGCGTTGTATTGCTTGGACGTGCATAAAATATGAGAAATTTACTACGTGGCGATTAATAAAATTATAACAGGATGGTAGGGAAAGCCGCTCCCGCCCGGAGGAGGGATCGAAACAAGAGCGGAAGAAAAAGCCCGGTAATAATATTAGATAATGTGCATGAGAACATGATTTATGCTTTCTTCTTTCGCTGACTTAATAATACATCGCCATAAAAAGCGGTATTGTCATAACGTAATATTGCGTTGCAATAAAAGAAAAGTAGTGTAATAAATCCGCATACATAGTGAATGCAAAGTGAACTATTCAGTGTTAAACATTTGCACTGATCTTATCGATTTATTCCAGGTTTTCCTATTCGTACATAATATTATGTCAAGCTTCGGTTATTTGTTCTTTTTACATTTTATATTGGATATTTTCAAGTTTGTATCGAGTTTATTTTTGTTTTATGCATCAAAGATTATTTAGAAACATCTAATTATTGATTTTGAGAAAATATTTTCAAATTGAGTATCAATCTGTATTGCTTACGTAATAATCATTAGGAAACAGTTTAATTTCTATTAGGTTAGGTTAATTTTCGGTAATTTACAATGCATGGTACGTTCCAGTTGCTCAATATTTTGATTCTCAATTACTCTCCGAATACTATGCAATCAATATACAGAGAGTATTTGAATTAAATTATACTATCATATGTAAACATGGGCATCAATTAATCATACATTTACCTATTTACATTTTCAACACAATACACAAATGTAAGTGATTTGTTTTTTAAACTAGAAATTCTTCGTTTTCAGTTATATACTCTCAATTGAAATCGAAAAAGAATATTGTTTTATCAAATTAACTTTAGCAAAATTCTAATAGGGTTGTTTATGTTTTATTCTTTTTATAATATAGCTATTTTTATGAAACAGATGGTTAATTTTCTTTTTTAATTTAATTTTAATTTTGTAATTGGAATCTTTTTCGTTGGTAGTTGGCACGAAAAGCTGTCAAAGAATAAATTATTTTCCAACAACAAAATTTAAAATATAATTATCTAATTTAATTACACTTGTCACATTTAATTTATTTCATCAAATATCAAATCGAATTAAAACGTGCCCGCAAATAATTTATTCATATTTTTCCTGTAAACACGCCTTAATCCAATCAAATCAAATGTATTATGAAATTGTGAAGTGCTAGTCAAGCAAGTCTCCGTTCGCGGCGGTATAATCCGCCTAGTAAGTAGCGGCTTGTATCATTCGACGGCGGCGAATTTCAGTTCTACGCCCGGCGAGCGGCGGCATACATCGATTCCTGGGCGGGCGCGCGTAGAAATATACACATAATGTGGATTACGCGCGCTGCTCAGACCATCGATTCGCTCTTTATTAGGCAGATGGTTTTATGCGGATATGTGCGCTGCCCCCACCCGGTGCATCCGTTGCAGCGACGTCTCGCTTGTCGCGGCTAACACCATTAGGAATTTACGATTTCGGGCCCGAGCTCGTCGAAATGCAAATGGGCTTTTTGAGCGAATAAATTCGATTGTAGACAGACCATCGGACTATTTGATCGCCGGGTAAATAAATTATTGTTCGAGACTTCGTCGACAATGCAACTTTATTTCATTGCCGCGTTTATTGAAAAATAAGACGCGCTCGTAAATTTGACGTTGCGGCTAGCCCTCTCCTAGGACATAAATGGACTTTATGTGTGTATTGCACTAATCAGTAGCGTACGCAAAGCGTATGTGTAAGCGTATGTGTCTGTGTTTCTTTATTAGGTGCAAAAACGTGTTTCCTAATGTAGAACGTACTCGAACAAGTCACCCCGTTGGCGTTGATTACGCTTTCTTCATCATTTTTTACTACCTGCATGTATAATATTTATATAACACTTTGTGACGGTGGCTTGTAGCTACACGCCATTACATAATAATATCATTAGGGTGGTTTATTGAAGAAAATACTGCGTAAAAATTAGGAGCGTACTTTGACAATATTTTTTCGTTTTATAGAAATGGTTTCGTCAATGTATAGAAATTTTTGGAACAATAAAATTAACGTGAGAACATGTTTGAGTTTCAGTGAGTTGGGAGAGGAGAGAAAGAACGGAAATAAAAGTGTTTATTAATTGCTTTAATTGTGATAATTTAGTCTTCTTCTTAAAAAGCAGCAAATTATGTTAAAATATACAAAGCAAATTTAATAACCGAACATTCTCTTTTCTTCCTTGTTTCTTGAGTTCTTGAGTGGCGGAAGTCGGGTAAGAAAAGGGTGAACCCTTTAGAAGTATGTTAGAAGGTCTAAAAATATGTTTTTGGTTTAATTGAATTTGAATATTTTGTCGCTGCTTTTAACTAAATATTTACTTAGAAAATACAAGTTTAAACGCAAAGTTTTTTCTAATTTTATGTTTGTTTACTTCCTAAATTAATCCTTTAATGCTGCAGAATTGATATTAAAATTCGTGTTGTTGATATAAGACTATAAATTTTATATTCTGCAAAATTAAATTTTCTTTCTCTATAAATGTAAAATTAGAAAATCAGCATATTTACTATAAAAAAATTAAAACTATGCAGAATCAATTACAGGATGCATGTGCATGGCTCTTACATCTAAAGCGGCAAAACGGAACTTAGAAATAGACGAACGAGGTGCAATTAAAATATTTCCAAATTAAGACATCCAAATATGTCAAACACAAACTTGTATTCATTAAGCAAAATATTACCAATTGAGCTAACAATAAAATTCTTCCCCAATCATCCCAATCTATTAACATCTATCGAAGAGTTCTCCAGAAAGATCCCACCCAATTTCTACACTTCCTCAAGTCCTCAAGAACTGCTAATTTCACACATTTGAAAACTCCTACCCGATTGATGGTAACCATATTATTATAATTATTATTGTTTTCATTTTATTTTGTTGTTATTTTGTAATGAAAGATTGATGGTCTTGTATATGTATGATTGTATTACGCGATTGTTGTGTACAAAATATATTATTATAATTATTATTAAATTATAAAACATTCCAATAGAAACCAAAAACTTATTGAAAATACTTCCTAAATATTATTTTCCTTTATTCAATGTTCCAAAAATAGCATTTAAATTTTTAAAAACCTAAAGCAAGACTTCACAATAGTAAAAATATTTGTCTTAATTTCGCAAGAAATTTATTTCCATTTCAATTTAGAATATAAAACAAAACTTTCTTGAGCTGTTGACTTTGCAGCTTTAGAAAAATGAAAATAGAAATTTATTGCACCATACGTAATAAAAACTGCATTGAAGTTATTTTTGTTCAAAATTATTTTTCACAAATGTTGAATAATAATATTGAAGCACGAATATTCGAAGTGCAGAGTAAACACACTCGCCACATGTGGAAATTAAGAGACATTACAAAGTGCGGGTCTTTTATTGAGTTAAACCCAGCAATAACGTTTAATATAAATTATGAAAATTCCGGCTACATCACCACTAACAAACTCACGGCGAGTTAAAGAAAAGGGCTAAATGAAGTGATGTTATTGTTAAATAATATCAAAAATGCATGCATGAAGATGAGTGACTTTGATACATGCAATAAATTCGGAAGTGATCGAGTACAGTGTATTTACTCTGCTGCAACGACACGTACATCACGCAGGAAAAGCTAGAAAATCGACCCGATCGGAATCACGTCTCAAGCAAACCTAAAAAAAAAAAAGGCCTAAAACAATGTCGATATAAATGAAGGAGTCAGCCGCATGGTAGAAAATCAAAACCGTAATAATTGAGTGCACATTCGGAATGTTGTAAGAGCAAAGGCAGAAATGATTACCTTATGCTGTGCAAAAACCATGATGCGTCGCGATGATGTACTTCGATTTTCCACGCTGCGTGGAAACTGTGGTAGCGGCGATAGTGTCACGCTGTCTAACACATTAAATAAATATTTCTATTTACCGCGACGCAATTTTATTGGTTTATATCGCGAGGGTGGCAATTTCGAGGTGTCGTAAAGCGCGGTGTAATCACGCTAGCGAATACCGCAATGTAGACCAATAAATTCGCGACTTTATTCGCTTGCACACACGTGTACACAAAGCAAGAAAAAATGCAAATTCTGCCTTCGAGTTAATTAGTTTAAGCGTTATTGACTTTGCAAGCATTAATAGCAATCAGACGCTTCTGTCTGCTAGAAGAAAACAAAAAGCTAATTGCGCATCTATCAATAAGGCAATAAATCATACAAATTCATTTTTTCCAATTTATAAAGCTTTTTATGTCAACATTGCCTAATTGAATGCAAATGGAGGAAAATGATACGATTTCAATTTTGTGCTATTGTCATTGTTAATTTCAATTCGATTAGTTTTTATCAATTAACACACAATTTGTAGTCAACACAGTTATGATATCTGAAGTTCATTTATTACGATCGTTATTTGCACAACGCAATTAATGGAAATCATATGAAGAATTAATTTGTAGCAAATTGAAAATCAATCAATTACGCAAATCGAGAGATGTTAAATTAATAGTACGCGGATTATTATTACAAAGCAGACTGGAAAACGATAGGTATTTTATATAGGAAAATACAATGCACAGAAAAACAGAGAAATGCAGAATCTACATTTTTGCGCGCATTTGAACACATCAGCAGAATAACATGTCACCGGGAAATTTTAAAATATTTACAGCGTGAGATGTTTTTGTGAGGGCATTTTGCAAGCAAAACACAATCCCGATGCTGTTCAATTTTAAATTAAATTTGCGGAATTGATTACGGAGATGCCTTCGTCGGCTTTTTGAGCGCATGGTACTGTTATTTTGATTTCATTATCACGCATGACGGATAACCCACAAACTAATTGATAGAACATGCTAATCGAAAAATCATGTATAAGGCTTTTTGCACGGCAGGGAAGTTGTCCCAACAAAAACTCGCGTGTAACTACAACATGTATAAATATCGCCATGACATGATATCCTAATTTCATATTGTGTAGATAGCAACGATGAGACATTGAACATAGAGACATATTATGTTTCAACTCTGCCGCCTCCAAAGCCAATATTACGTTATCTATGACATTAGTATGCATATTAGTTATAAACTGCCTTGCTAGATTCCACCGGTTGCAGCGACTTTATAAAGAAAAGTATAAAATCCTTGCTCTGACCTTCTTGTTGTCCCTGAACTTGAGCCAGCCGGCGATGACGGTCTGCTCGGGTGGTCCCGGTGTCTCCACCAGGAGCTCGCCCTCTCCATCCGAATCCGTGAGGGTGTCAGTGATGGAGATCGAAGACAGGCCTCCCACGCTGCGTGCGGGACTCGAGCAGCAGGACTCCGTGAAGCGGCGGAACGGCAGCGGTGAATTATACGCACTCTCGGACATTTTAAGTAGGTATTTTATTTATATGCGACACTAATTAGAAATTGTGTAAAACGGTAGAAATGGATTATGCGTTAAATCGATATGTGCACACTTTACACACACACTACACACTTGTTTGGTAAACAGTTAAGCTACACAGTTTTCTATTATTTATATAAATATTTGCACGCTGTTATTTGTTTTACGTCGTTTTTGCTAAAAGTATGTTTGATGAGAATCTAATTTGTTTCTGCTTTTAATAAAACGATAATTGTATAAACGAACTTGTTTGGTTGCAATGAATGTAATACGGGTATAATTGCGAATAGTTTTTGGAACTTTTGCGAAACTTTGCGACTTATTTCGGCGCTACGTGCGGGAAGGCGGTGCGGCGGCGACGTGCTTACTCGGCTGGCCGAAGTTTCGCGGCCGGCGTCGCGACGCGTAGTGCTCGTGGCGCGTCGTTCTTGTGTTGCCGGCAGCATGTGCCGGCGGTGGCGCAGACGCCGCCGGCCTAACCAAGCGCACGCTCGCCTTCACCGCTGTCCGACGGAATGTTGTTTGCAAACCGTAACTTTCCAACTTTCAATAATACTGGAATTATCTTTCAAACAAAGTGCTTCTGCATACTGCTGGATAATATGTAAATTTCATAATTGATGTAGAGTTTCATATTTTTTATTAAATGCACCAACTGGAATTACAGAAAGCAACATATTAACATAGATTAAAACCATTTTTTACTAAATTATGGTAAAATTACAAGGTAATGACATCAACAAAACTTTATTGACAAAGAAATTAAAAAAACGAGATCATTCTAGACGCAATTGGTGTACAGCAGCAGTAAACACTAACGATCTTTAGATAGGAAATAAAACAAGATCCAACTTTATCTAACTTTTATAGTCAATTTGATTAAGCAAAAAGATGTTGGTGATAGATCTGATATTATTATTATTATTATTGAAAGATTGTTTATATCGGTCTAACATAAATAAGTTTAATTCTATCGTTTCTTCTAGGATAAATATAAACATATTGAGATTTTCCCTAAAATAAATCAAATATTCCTGAAAATTAGTGAAATTTATGTTTGATGACTTTATTACCATGCAATCAAACTCTAAACCATATAAAAATGAATGACTAGTATCTCCTCAATGACAACATTTTAAATGATATACGCCACCGCCACCAAGGAAACGTTCCTTGCAACTATTAACTTCTGATTGATTGATGAATATTTAGATCCTGTCTGCGCCAACAGTCAACCGTTTTGCGATTACTCGTACACAACGCACGTTGCTAATTCATTGATTTATGGACAGCACGCTAAACACCAGAGATCTCTTCGCCATTTAGCCCATTATGGCGCATTATTGCCCCAGGCGCAATTCGAGTGTGATGCCTACGAAGCTCCTTCCACCCCATCGGGTGCATGTCAGATGCTCAATCTCTCCACACTTTAAACAAATTTCCCGCTTAAAGACATAATGAAAAGTTACAACTTTCATCTCGTTAATTACGGCATCGCGAGAATTTCCAATTAAATGTGCAATTCGTAATCGGAATCCTGGCGTGGCAAGTACATTTAAGACAATCGTCTCCGCACGTAATTTATCTCGTTACATTGAAACCGATGGCTTGCTATCGATTTGTAATATGACAAACTTTCAAACTTAATCGTTGCGAACACATTCAAAATGTGCTGCACGCGTTGCATGCATCTTACCGTCTTCGGCGCCGCCACCACTCGTCATCATCTGCTTTGCCAATTCCGCTGGTGAATCCGAGTAATTATAGTCAGATTAGATCACCGGTAATCTAATCACGTTAATCAATTACCACCGAAACGTAATCGTATGCGTTATATTTCGTTGATTAGTCGACAATTACTAAGTTAACAGATTATTTATCATTTCGATACTATCATGGTACAAATGAATTGAACGGTATTTCGTGAATGCAAGTCGAATCCTTACATCCTGTATTCATTCTGATTCCTGGCTCCTGGCTGGATCTTTCTTTTTCAATCGGCATTCAGTGTTTGGTCTCGCACGGCATCCTTTCCCTGACAAACACAATCGCTAACGTTTCCGCGCGTAGGAATCCTTTATCGACAGCAAAAAAGAGGCGGCATCTTGACGCTCGGGACGGCTTGCGGCGGCGGCATCGCAAACGTGTCCCGAAAGCCAGAAACTTAGATAAAACCACGTTTTCTCTTTCATTTCACATCGATGCATCACCAGCGAGCGGCGGCAAACAAATGCGGTAATATTGCGCGCGTGTGACGGTGGCAAACGAAATAAAAACAACGTTATTTTACTGCGCAAAGGCCGTCTACATATGCTGCTGAACGAAGACATCATACGTGCGAGTTGACGCAAATCTAAAGCTTTTGCGGCTTCAATAACCATTTGATTTTAGTGATATTGTAATAACATTATTGAGTTTTAGCCGCCACCGAATGGACGTCTATGTCCCGTAACGGAAAGCAGGACGTTTGAATGCGGCGCGGCGCGGCGCAGCGCCGCCACGCGAAACGGCATCGCGTTTCAATGCCTTCATTACGCCGTTTTGTTACGTACAATCATTTCAAGCACGTATTAACCATTTGCCATGTTCTACGAAACTAACGAATCATTAATTGTTTTATGATTATAGTAACACAAATGTTTAATACAAATTGGAACAAGGCACAAAAATACATTGAATTGACGTCAGGATAGTGAATATATTTTGTGTTATTACAAATAATTATGTGACCTAAAATAGATTTTATAAATGTAACTTTTCTGCATAGAAAAAAAGTTTTATTTTTAAAATTGTTTGTCTACAATGTTATTTAACGTAAATTGGTATTATATTAATTCAATTTTTATTTTAAAATGCATAACATTGCTAGATATTTTTTTGTATTATCGCTTGATTTTAAAGGTCTAACTTGATACGATCTAACTCAATTTATTATTAAATTCACATTCCAATTAGTTATATATATATATATATATATATATTATTTTTACAAAGTGAAACTTAACATATTCTGGTATTAAAATATTTTTTGTTTTATGTAAATTATTTTATAGTAAATTATAAGAAAAAAGAAACAAGAAACACCGAGAGGTGTGGAGTAAATTTAAACATTTTACATGAAGAAAATAAAACCGGCATTTTTCAAAAAATGATAAAAACTTTGTGGCGGCAAACTGGCAGAAAGTTGGCAAAAAGTGCGCGATAAGAACGCGTGAATGACGAGAGCGTGATAAACTTCAACGCCGCACCTTCCGCAATGTGGCGGCGGCGGTGTCTTATGTCGCGATTAGAACTCAACCTCGATTGGCGGCGACGAAATCAAATAAGTAAATTCGCAATGCAAGTGCTGCAAGTGGGCCGGCCGGCAAATATTAGCTGTTAACTGTGGGGTAAACTGGGGTTTCGAGTAAACACGTTGAAACAACACGACTGCCCGCTAACTCTGCCGCCCGCTGCGAAGATGTCCCGCAGCAGTTCTGGCGCATTTGAATATTTGCCGAAAGGATTTTGCACGCCGCAATCCACACACGGCTCGGTGTGTGAGATATAAATGCGATAAATTAAAGAGCCTTGACTATTACTTTTATAAAACTGGAAAACTGCTCTGTAAAGTGAGTTGTATGTTGTTTGAAATGAGTTGTGATTTGATAGCAACCAACAAAAATCTGGATCAAATAAATAATCATTATCAATCTCAAACCTTTTGTATCCAATTTTCTGGTGTAGGGCGTCGTGGTGTGCGACTTGGGAGTGTACTGCAACCGCATCGATCATAGATCGACGCCGTACTTGACCTCTCACCACTTGGTAACTGAAACGTTTTTTCTATTCGGCAGGATGCTCAGAAAAATAATACATAATGAAAAAAATCTTTATTACGCTAGCTAATTATATTTGTTCTGTAGATATTAAAACGTCTTGTATGTTTATCAATTATCAATTAATATTAATGAATCAATATATTTGATTATATATAGCTTTGATTATAGCTATAAGGATGCATTTATGACTATTAATTTTAAGGGTTAGAAAGAAAAAACCTCTTTAATAAGAAATCCACTTCATAAGTTTCGATTTAAAATATAAATATTGGCTATCTTGCTTTATAAATTTTATTATCCTAGATTTAAATGTTTGCTTGATTTTCTTCTATGATTTTACATCTTTTAAAACAAGAATATTTACTTATATTTTGGCGCTGTAAATATTAAGTTATAGTTTTAGTAATTAATATAATGAAATTGTTGCTAACACTGTGAAACACTCAACTATGTTGACACTCGACTAATTATAATGTACTGAACAAGCGGTTTTTTCAAAATGTTTGAATCGTCAATCTTTTTTTTTTTGTAATTTTGATTTTAGGGTGATCAAATTTTTGTTGAAATTTAATATATTGTCCTATAACTTCTGCAATTATTATTAGATCATTTAGCTGCCTTTAATAACAATTCATGAATAGATACTGAAGAAATGTGTAAACACGTAATTTGTTTATTATTTATGATGCCAAAGCTATATGCTATTAAAAAGATTTTTTTGTGAAAATGTGCAGACCCTGATATGAACACATATTCCAAACAAATAAACATTAGGAATGAAATGAAAGTATGAGCTGTCCAATTTTTTTATTTAAAAAATTAAAGCTGATTTTGACTTACTTGCGCGACTGCAATAGTTCAAACCATGCACACTCTGTCTGCGCGCGGCAAGCAATTCTCAAAATAAAATTTAATACACACGATTTCAAAATTTAATTTTCCTCACTTAAACTTATAAAAATAATTTTTATTATACTATAATCAAAAAGCTACCAATAAAATATAACTTTGTTTTAAATCGTTTTCAATTCGTGACAATATGACGTTTAATAAATAAAAAGTTGTGATACACAAATTTAATAAATTTCTAAATTATTTCAGCCTGAAAAGTAAAACGCTCGATTTATTCGGCACGTGTCACGTGATCTCTGCGCGCAAATAAATAAACCCTCGCCGCCTTCATGCACTGAACCTAACGGTGCGTGTAACTGCCCGAATGGCGTTGCCAATGAAAGCTGGCAATTATAAAATTAAAAACGCGAATTTATCGGCGCGCACTAAGAGCCCTTGTGGGGTTTGTTGTGCGCAGTGCCGAATCGCTTACGCTGAGGGACATGGCGCGCCGCCGCTGAGGGGAGGCACCGCGGGCCCTTTTTCGCTGCGCTTACAGACCAAACTACTGATTGTTTTAAACGCGCCTGCAGACGCATAATGCGAATGAGCACAGATATGCGAATGAGCGATGTGCCGCAGCGGTGGCGGCGTCAATTAGCGCTATCACTCGGCGCGTTGCATCGCACTTGATTTTTTCGCTCATTGTTTCCACTGCACGCGTGGACGAGAAAAGGGGATGTTTTTAATTATGCAGCGCGCGCGGCGCAACATACAGCGGGTGGAAAGCAGCAGTGTAGGCAGTTGTGTCGGCTGGCGCTTTTCATTAAACCCTGAAGGACGGCAAATGAAGAGCGGCGCAAATAAGTAAATAAGAAGCGTGAAATTAAACGCAAACACCGTCTGTACAAAACGCGGCGAGAGTTTTCCGAAAACGACAACGAAGACAATGACGTGACACTATTAATCGTTGAACCAAATTGGTTTGTTTCATATTTATTTCTCGTGATACTTTGACGACAGATTATGGCTGGCATTTGACCGTTGTTTCTTGTACCGGTGCAGCAACCGCCCCCGGCCGTCAGCACACGGCATGCACAAACGTCATCATTGTACGCCCGGTGCAGTCAACTAATTTTCTTTATTTTACATCCATTTCCTTCTCGTGCACGAAGTGTGGCCATTCATGGCATGTGCGCCTCGTCACTGCCGTTTTTTGCCCCACGATGCATCAGTGCAACAAAAAGAAGCTGGAATGCTCAGGAGTGCATCGTCGGGAAATTATTCACACGTAATTAATTCCCTGTGTCGTAAAGTTCGTCGCAATCCTCTTGGCTCTCATTTCCGGCTTTGTATGGTACCCGCATTTTTCCACATCACCACTTGCCTTACAATGCATTGTAGCATTGTCGACACAATTACAGAAAATAATGAAGTTCCTTCTAACAATTGATCGTCTAAGCAGCGTGATGAAGTGCAAGTTTGCAACTCGCAATTCTCTGAAAAACCGGCCATCAATTCACACATGCAGAAGTTCCCTTCTGCTATGTTAGGCACATAAATATATAAAATATAAAATTTGCAAATTACCCTTTTAGCAGCTTAAAACTTTCCCTCTTTTCGCCGTCGCGTGCATTTCATTTTCCTCGCGTTCCATTCAAGCCAGCGTGATGTACATTTGACGACTTAGGAAAACGGCAAAGCAGCGAAGAACCCATCACACAGCGTGCCAGCACTAGGCGTTCCGTTTGAGTTTAAATAAAATAGTTAATAAATTCTTTTGTGCATCGGTTCCCTTTTGGAGGCCTTAAAGTCGTCTTTAGTTCGTCGTCGGTGGCGGCGGCGTGCGCTCGCACTCTGCTAATACTCTCCTCTCAAGCGAGCTTTATGCGTGCGCCCTCTCTTTAAAATTCGTTTTCGTTTCGAATGTATAAGCATTTCGTCGTTGTCGGCGGCGGCAGCTAATCTATCTGTCTGCCGCGTGCCACTCGTGCGCGCACTGTAGAGGCGACTCTCTACGCACTGTCAGTAAAATGAAATAATATATTTAGGTTCCACGCGATGGGTCCCCCTTTCCCACATTTCTCCTATTCATACAGTCAATGTCATATAATCACCCTTTCTTGATGCCATTTCCTAGCTTGGGCTTTAATAAATAGAGCCTCGGAACTCACCCCGCTACCTACTGACGCTCGAGTCCTGAGCGCACAGCGGGACTCGAGGAAGCAGTAAGAGCGTCTCGAAATTGTGCCCGAGCTTCATAGTGCACGGGATACCCATCGAAGGTGCTCTTCAATCGTATATTTTTTCACACTGAATTTACGAGTCCAAGTCACGGGGCGTTACTTTCGATTTTCTTTCGTTGTCTGCAGGAGCGAAATCGAATTGAACGGAAATTACCTATGACTTATCTGGTGTCCGAGCGTAAGATCGAGCATTGTCTGAACGATTCTTGCCCGATGGACGATTTAATTATTGGAAAACCATTACTGACATGCACCTGCAGCAAGAAGCAATTTTTTTGCCGTCAGGTCCAAGTTTCAAACTAATCCAAGAACGAAGACACTTGAGTACACAAAAAATTAAAACAAATGAAACCCATTGTTCAGGTTTTTGAAGCAGGCCATATCTCTCTTGAAGACACGTAAGTACTCGTAAGTCATCCAAAGGAGGCAGGGGGTAAGTCATAATATCGTCCTTGCTGCTCACGAGTCCCTCCATTTAGAAATAATCTTAGGTGCTTGTTGATTGCTCTGCACGCCGAGTCAAAGGATCTCAGTTGGGTGGTATGCAACAGCAGAACCAATTTCAACTGCAAGCTGCCACTCTACTAATACCATTAACCGGAGACGACAGCAACGATGCTGCAATTCGAGGTAGTAATTAAAGGTTTATGCAAAGTTATAACAAAATCCTGGTTTGTGAGAGTAGTAAATGCGTCAACGTCAGTCTGGTCTTCAAAATACCTGGATGTGGAAGTGATTTGTTAAGAATAGAACTGCAAAAAATTGGTTTCGGGTATCACGTAAATATCAATCTAAACCAAAACTGGCAAATTGCCAAAACTAAATACTGAAGTCACCTAAATTTTCAATTTTATTATCGATAAATTAAGAAGTAGTAAGTTCTGGAGAATTGGAATATTAACAATAGATATTAAAATACTAGATACTGATTAGAGCGCTTTTCGGATATTTCTAGGATGAAAATACAATTGCATGAAAACTAATTAAACCACAGGGATCCAATTTCCACATACCTAGTCTATTAGATATTTCTAATATTCCATGATATGTGAAGTAATGAAAATTGAGATTGTAACACTAAAGTGCATTTGCTTGGAATTGTGTAGTGTACTAGAGCATTTTGCGATTTAATTCTGAACAATATCGGTAGAACAATATCGGGCTCTGTTGTTATATATCACCACGAAATCAATCGATGCGCGTAAATTGAAGACAGGCGTACAAGTTGTGCGTATTTAAGTGTAACTACCCTTCAAACTGAAGAACGTGACAAGTGCCGTTTGCGGTCACCACGCCAGCCGCCGGATGGAGGACCAAATCTCCAGCTAGAGCAGGTCGTGGATGGCGGAGGAAGTAAGGAAGGAGGCCTTCATACGCGGCAATGTGAACGTGTCTAAGTCGACGACGACCGGAAGTCGAGCGGAGGGCGCTGCAAAAGCGGCAGCGGCAGTCGACACGAGCCAAGCATTCATCACTGACCACTTACTGCGGCCGTCGTTATTTCAACAATAATACACACCCTTTGGCCGTAGGTGGTCGCCGAAGCGTTCGGCGCTGCCGTGGAGACCCAACCGATTCTGGGTCTTATTGCTCCACCGCCGTCGCGCTCAACTTAGAAGACAATGCGGTTTTGCGGCCGCATTAGACGTTTTTACGTCTGTGTGCGAAAACCATTTTGCACAGCAATACAACATGAAGATCAGAAGTGGCCTGTTGTAAATCCGGGACTGCTTGTTTTGGGGTTCAATACGACGCTTGATAAACATTAAAGTTCTCGACTAGCAAAACTAAATATAGTGTCTTTGAAATATACGAGAGTATGTTTTATGCGTTGATGAATCACCCGAGGTTAACGGGAGATTTAACCCTTGTATTAGATTATCCCATGGTGTCGCTGGTGGCGCGTCCTGTGCAAATCAAATTTTTCATCGAACCTCTCATGCAACGCACGTATCAGTCATATGTTTTACGAGTAACTACGTGTTAAACAAAAATTTTCTCTGCGCACGAGTAACCCACAAAAAGAAAAGGGCAAGGCAAGAAACCAGAAAAAACAAGTTGGGTGGCAATGCGACACGCTCCGTTGTCGATCTTCACTAGCACAGTCAACAAAAAACAAGCTGATGGATCCTACGACCGACATTGAATGTTCAACTTTGTGGACCTTGTAAAAACACTATATGAACGCAAATGTCGTTAACGAATTTTCCTGGCACCAATCAATGAAAAATAATGTTTTCTGTTAACCAGAGTGAGTTGGTGGTGTATTATGAAACTTTTTATCCATTTTTAGCATTCAGCGATATTGCGACCGCTAAATGCAAAATCAATTTGGCGCATACATCAATCATTTATGCCCGTTAGCCGGCAGGCTGCGGCATGTATGTCGAGATTGTCGAGACTTTCTGGAGTTTGACTTCCTTGAGTTGCTCTCAAAACACGTCACAATGACGGAAAGAAAATAGCACTTGAGAGGAGCTCTGAAAAGGCCTGCCGAGCGCACACTCTGCGATCGCATGAGGGACTAACCAACCTTTGATTGTATGCCATCCGGCAACATCCAGCCCAGCAGCAGCACCACCATTAATTTTTTTAAAGATCTATCCTCGAACTAGTTTAAAAACTGCGCACATTTTGCCATCGCGATATTAAACCACAGAAATGCAAATCGCGTTGTACTCCTTCAAGTTTACTGCATTTTATTTCTTCCTATCCAACCTACAAAATACAAAAATTCTTCAATGCCTAAAGCGTGGCTTTCTCAAACCATTACGGTGATGAGGTTGTCTTTAGATAATAGGCGTCGTAATACTAAGATATATTGCCATCGAATAGCCTTAGGAGTTGAGAGCAGCCTGTATACAAGTGTTTGCCGATCCGTTTGGATGATACGTCCCTTCACGCTACGTCCCCGGTGAGCGGCTGCGGGAACGGTTTTAATCGTGACTCGTAATCGCGAAAATGGGGTGAAGCAGTTGCAGGGTGCATCCGAATGAGCGAGGAAGTTGAGTTTCGCCGAGAAGATGCTCCTTGGAGGCGGGCGGGAATCTTACAGTCCGTTAGTCCGCAAATCCTAACGATACAATTTGCATTCTTGTCCCAACATTGTGTAACTGCACCACCAGCAACAGATACGAAGCTCGTAGTGCATAACAAAACTATAAGAGCAATATTTCATCATATCGTGCGCAAATATGAGCAAAAAACATACAGCCATTAGAAGTAAATGTACTCATTAATTTTTCAGTCTGACAACGAGATTAGAATTCTACAGCTACCCCAAATTCCAAACGTGGATATAAGAAGAGAAAAGTTTTTTCAACTTGCAAAGGCGGTCAGGAAATATTAATGCAAACGTTTAAAACGATGCAAAGGTTGTTTACAATGCCGTAAAATTTGTTTCTTTACTTGGAGTTTTTGAGCAAATTTGCTTTCCAAACTTTTTGGTTTTGCTTCAGGTTTAGTAAATTTGTTCGGTCTAAGAGAAATATTACCCCCAAAAAGATTACCAACAAAGGTGTACGTGTAAATATTGGTTTGTCGCAAGACTGCATATTTTTCCTTCACATACACTTTAAGCGTCTCTTGGTGTACAAACAGACAAAAATGATCTGTTTTAATATTTAATTCTAACTCACAACCCTTGCAGCGTAATGAAAGCAGAACACAAAATCCTAAAGGTGGTCTCTCCACTATCTCTTTAAGAATTACGCTTGTTTTATTAAAAATTTTATGTGCTTCACCGGCACACACGGGCGGATTTATTATCCATACGCGATGGAATTTTTATTAAAGCGTCCTTCCTTTTAACCCATCAGTGTAGTGGAGCTTAAAAGTTTAGGACGCTCAAAATCAGGCAATAAATAATAATTTTCAAGTTTTTGTGCAGAGGCCGGTCAGAGCGTGCTCGCAAAAAGCAGCGTCAATGCCAAATGAAGCGGAAGACAAAAGCGTAAAAACGACTGCGGAACATGCAAACATCGCGATGATTTAATCTGCTCGACGAGAGAAGAAAGCGGCGCGCCGTGGCCTGGGCTGTAAATCAATCGCAAGAAGAATGAATTGATGCAGTCGCTAACATTAACAGAACTTTAAGTTTTCTGTAGGCGAGCAGTGAAGCAGGCGTGGTTTTAATTTAGCCATACCAAACCAAAAGGGGATCGTTTTTGTTAATTTGGTGCGTGCCAATCCGTCTTGATTGATAGCGAGGGGCCTATTGATTGTCTATTGTAAGGGTCTAATAGTCGTACAGTCGCGTGGAAGCTTCGAGGTGAAGGAAGGAAGATTCCTTACTAGCTTCCCGCCTGCTGGAAGCGAAGAAGGCAACTATGAGGCTTGTATCGCCCCGCAAAGTAAATCCTTACAGTGCCGTACACAGGAAGTTTATGAATTTACTACTCTTCTGAAGTTCCTCTACTTTGCTGCAAATAATGAGCACGTTTCGTAATATCTCTCGTAACCTCGTAATATTTAAAAAAAAAAAAAAACAACTAGAGACATTTCGGGTATGCGAGCTAAATGAGCATGAAGTATTTCAGGTGTTGATTGATTTTTCCACATTCAGTACGTCATCATGAATTGCACGTTGAGCAGAAAATAATTATCATGATAGCAAAAACGCTTCCATTCATGACTGTAGTAGATAATTGCATAGTGGACGTGAAGGCCGCGCGTGAGTGCTCGTTTACCATCCGACAAATAGTAAATAGCAACAAAAAAAGAGCGGCAAAAAAGCTGGAAAGTGCAATTCTGTTGCATTGAGTAGTTGTGCGTAACAACAAGCAATTTTTCCATCTGTCGACTAAAGTACATTAAGAAAGCGTGTTCCTTATTCTAATCTCTTTCACTTTCCTCATTCCCGACTTTTCTCCATATGATACACATTTTTTACGACGGCCTTACTTTCAGCGCGTATGTATTGATGGAAGGGCGTCTACGTCTCGTCGCTCGAATAACAATAACAATTGTTCTCGTTCTTTTTTCTGTCGATGTTGGCATCGTTTGGCCGGCGCGTTCGATGCGCACGGAACAATGCGACGCAATCAAGGCATTATTGCACGACGCTTTTAATAAGTAAGGATTTTTCGAAAGTTCGATGTTAATGCATACTAATAAAAAAAAATGCCGATTCGTGCACTTTCCGTCCAGCGACGTCGCTTTGTACATAATCCTTTTGTTTCCCCAACCCGCGTTTTCCACTTCTCTGTGTTCTCTGTAGCCGGCCTTATCCTTCTAGTGCAATTACAAGTTCTATTCCATGATTTCAACTTCTTTTTGCGATTGTTTTCTTTATTTCATTATTTCTAGTACAAGTATATGCGAAATATGCATTTTACGATTATTGTACGTGATTAGGAGAATCGCTTTCGGAATGAGAAACGGCTTCCTGCGCCCAAACTTATGTGATATGGTTATTTATATTTTTTTCGATTTTGAGCCTATGAAGGGAAAACCCTTGTTTTACATACTCAATCGAAAGAAAAGTTGTCGTTTTGCTTCGATCAAAAACTTTGGCGAGGAAATGCATGAGGGTTGAAATGGGCGAAAAATTGATGACGGAATTAAAAGTTTTCCAATAGATTTCATTTCTTCTAATGCCACTAGGGTAGCGTGGAAAGATAGTTTTCAAATTAATAATTTATTTGAAGACGTAAAGCAAATAAGTACAATAATGTTTCGCTTAAAAAACGAAGTAATTTGGTTAAAAATGACATTACATGATTGAAGATGAATTTACCACTCATGGAATATAATTTGATTTGAAAGATGTCTAGAAAGAGTTGTTCATTTTTTGGAATTAAAGGAAATAGCGAGAAACGAATGAAATAAACCAGGAGACAAGAAGAATGTGAGCCAAGCATACTAATTCATTAATTTTAACTTGGCAGCGACCTCTCTTGGTAAGTAAGTCAAGTTGCCAAAAAGCTCTAAGTCTTTTTTTCTTTCGTCAATTCTACGCATCAAAACACAGGTTTCTGTGCATAAAGCATACTACTATGATTTGAAAATAATGCCTAAATAAAGTTCATTAAAACGTTTATAAAAAGGTTAATGACAAAATAGCCATGATCGGTTCAAAGCTTTATAAAATTGATAAAATACAATTAGAATCTTACAAATTAAACAGAACTTAAATAACAATTATTACACTTCTAAAACCAACTTTTGGCGTTTAATAGCATTTCACTTGTAAATTACCTTAGAAGACATTCATATAATAAATTACATACTTTACATTTATATTTTGCACTTGGGAATTCCTTCATTAATTTAATCATTCTGTTAATTTTTATTTTTGAAATTAATTATTCTAATTTCTCCGCTCCGTAGCGCAGTCGGTAAGCCGTCTGACTGTAGCAGTGACAGCGAGGTGTACATTCTGCGAACATGGGGTTCAAATAATCCTGCTGCAGGTATATTCAATATAATATGTACTCTCACAGAATTTAGTCCCAATAACTGCTAATAACCCTGGTAGTTGATGCAGTATAATGGAGTAGAGGAGGTCAAGTACGGTGTCAGTATCTGGCATGGTTGCAGTACGCTCCAAAAATAACAACAACAATTATTCTAATTTTAGAAGATACAAAAATTCTATTCATAAATCTGACCTTTTCACTTACTCATCGCGTTCACCATTATTTCACATCATTAGTCACTACAAAGGAAAATTCCCAAACTGCCTGGCAATCAATAAATTGTGGTATACCGCGCTCATTACCATAACTCGTTTACATTCAAGAAGATAACAACCTCAATCAACATACAATAAACAGACCATACGAATATTTAATGCAGAAACTTTTAATGACATTTAAATTTGCACTCTAATCAGTTAATATAGGTATCTTTAAATATAATGATAAAGAATTATCACAAACAAGTTATTATTTATATAATGGCAACTGAGTTAATACTTTATAGTTATTTTTATTCATTACAAGCACAATATTAATATGTTGCTTAAAATTTGTATTTTCTGTATTTTTTGTGCAATTGGACACTGTGCCGATCCCGAAATAAAATCAAAGAGACGTCCAACAACCGTATGTTTTCTTATTAAATAAAATTCACTAAAAATGAAATTAAAATAAAATTAATTTTTGGAATTAATTAGTCTGAAACTATAACAAGTGAAGGATATCCAAACGAAATTCACTGGATTACCACAGAAGATGGGTACATTCTTGAAGTCCATCGGATTACAGGCCCAGGACCTAAAAACACTACAACCCAACGAAGAGGCCTTCCGGTTTTGTTAGCACATTCATTGTGTGCTTCTTCATACGATTATATTGTCTTAGGACCAGATCTATCTCTAGGTCAGTAGACTGCTACACAAATTTTAGAAAATAGGTGTAATTACTTTTAGGGTATCTTCTTGCTGACAATGGCTTTGATGTATGGTTAATAAACAACCGTGGAAATGAATACTCCACAAACCATACTTCATTACCGACTCATAGTTTGATAGATCGTCAATTTTGGAACTTCTCGTGGCATGAAATGGGCATCTACGATTTGCCAGCTGTGATTGACTATGTCCTAGTGCACACTGGAGCAAAGCAGGTCTATCAGATAGGAGTGTCTGAAGGTGCTACAATCTTCTATGTCCTGACCTCAAGTAAACCGGAATATAATGCAAAGATCAAGGCACATTTTAGTTATGCCCCTGCGACATTCCTCTGTCACTTGTCGAATATCCCAACGCTACTATTGACATTCCCTGAAAGATTTGGATTGGTACGAATACAACCGCAACTTCAAAAGAACTGATACTATCTAATTGTCTGAATTTTAGTCTTCCTTTGTAACTAGAATAGTTGGATCCTTTAGTGTTCTACCTAATTCTGAACTATATTCCTTCCTAACATCCCTTTGTCCTATAAATGCTCTTACTACTGCCTTCTGTGGGTCAATTTACACACCATTCGCAGATTCCAACCGAGAACAACAAAGTCCAACTAAACAACAGTCTATCCTGCAACATACTCCATCAGGATGCTCAACCAAAACGATTATTCACTTTACACAATCAGTTAGATCATGTTAGGCTTGAGCTAATTTGCGTCTACCACCAATTAATGGAATCATTTTCCAGGTGGTTTTGGTCTCTACCAAAAAGACTTCTTTGCCGCACGTCAAGAATACCAGCTGGAAAAGATTACAACACCAATTTATGCGTATTACAGCACAATTGATCGTTATGTGAGTGAACTAGATGTCTTTCATCTCAATGACACGTTGCTCAACAGTTTTATGGCGTCTTCTGAAAACCGTGTCCTGGGTCACGCTGACTTTTTATTTGGCGTGAGCGCGAAGAAATTGATTTATGATGACACAATTCAACGCTTAATTAATTTCAATGACTAAATTGTAACTAAGCAGACAATCAAATGATGCATGGCAATGATAAAATTTCGTGCTTTAATAAATCAGTAATCAATGAATAAAATATTGCTGAATAGTAATGCACAGTAATCAATTGTAATGATGATATTATTACAATTTAACATTCAGTATTGTACCTAATTTTTGTCCCATAGATGCTTTTTCTGTAGATTATTTTACACTCCATTCGCAGACACCAACCAAGAACAACAAAGTTGGCGTAAATTTTTTGAGTTAATGTTTTAGTCCATTGGTACAGAAATCGTTAGGCAATTATTAGCATAAAATAATATTTCTTGTTTCTTTAAGTAGATTATTATTGATGTAAATAATTTGTGCTTTAAATTGTGATATCTAAATTGAGTAGACTAGACCTTGACTTTTAATTTTATGTGATTAGTATTATAAATTTTAGTCTATTAATATAGGTGAATAAATTAGCGGAAGTTAGTGATTTTATTTAAGTAGTCTTTTACTATGCCATTGTATTAATTTAATTGCGTAATATTTTGAGGTGGGCTATTTATATGAATTAATTAAGTCGGAAACTTGTTAAGCAAATGAACTTTACAAAATTGCGCGAATTATTTTTGTTGAATTTTAATGGTTCATATAGTAATATCTTGTGCGATATGATTTTTAAATGTTCTATAAATATTGAATTCCTAAATTTGATAATTTAATAAATGTCTAGAATTGAATTTTACATGTCCGTAATTTATGCCCATAAAATTAACGAAGTTTGCTAAAAACAATATTATCATGCAAATAGGTAAATAAATACATTTTTATATGAGATTTTGATAAATTATAGAATTATAAGACATTAGTTAATTGAAACAAAATCATAAAGTAATCATTTTGATGATGACTAGACATCACATTGCCAACAAAATATAAATGTTTCTTTTGTAAACTTATTATTAAACTCAGCTAAAGTCTGTAAAAAACGTTTGGTCTTCTTCAAGTAACAAATTGAAAATATATTTGTTTTAATTTACAGTATTTATACCAAGTAAATAAGATACATTAGGTTCGATCGAAAATGTGCAATAAACAATAATTTATTCTTACAGCGAAGAATGCTAGAAACTAATGCTAGAAATCCCCAAAAAGGACGGTTATTTCAAAAATCGGAGGCTAGGAGATATTTATTATTATTAGTCCTTTAACCACTCGAGGAACTATGGTGCGTAAATGCATTAGCTTTCTAAACTCTCGTTAAAAAGAAAAAAAATAACAATTTGTAAGCACGTAGCATGAGTACAAAGCACTCCAATAAAATATTGATAAACGCAATGTAACAAGGTCGTACAATTGTAATGCAATTATTTGTTTAAGTATCTATTGCAATCATTATATTT
>JAODIE010020246.1:1693-15932 GCA_027575565.1 Diploeciton nevermanni
TAAATGTTCGTTGGAATCGTGTAATCCAATAAAAGTCAAAGTAAAGTAGTATATTTGTGTATATGTATATTAAATATTTATATGAAACTATTGTTTATTAAATATTCATTATTACTCTTCTTTATAATAACATCAATTACAATGACATAAGTCGCTTTGTGTTTGTTTTCATGAGATCTAGGGAGATAAAATTACACGACAATCAATCATTTACCTAAAATACGTAATAAAGAAGAAAACCTTCTTAACAAATTATTTACGCGCTGCCTAATCATAGATTTAAGATTAAAATGCTCTTATTTCACATGAGAAATATATCAATA
Source organism: Diploeciton nevermanni (assembly GCA_027575565.1). Classification (NCBI taxonomy): domain Eukaryota; kingdom Metazoa; phylum Arthropoda; class Insecta; order Coleoptera; family Staphylinidae; genus Diploeciton; species Diploeciton nevermanni. The sequence continues at coordinate 2,017 of JAODIE010020246.1, forward strand.
ATACTAAAACAATCTTTTAAAAGTAATATCACAATAACAAAAACAGCCTCATGCTAATAAACTAAATGCATTGTTATCAGTTGTTATTAGCTTTTCGGCTTAAATCGCGACATGTAATATTCACAATCAGTGCAGTAGAGATTTGAAGAAGGTACTGCCTTCTTCCTGCACAGATTGCACTTGTTCTTGTTGTTCGTGTTATTGCCATTGAGTATATTAACGTTATTTACATTGTTGTTCACCAAGATAGGTGTTACGATAGCTTTCGGCTGTGATGGCAGTGGCAGAATATTCTGGACATTAGCAATCTCTTCTCCTTTTGTTCCTGGCTCAAAAGACACTGATTTCTTAGGAATTTGTTTAGGAACGTTTTGACCACCATTCTGTGATGGTGGCGTCTGCCCATATTGATTCTGCATTTGAGCGTTTTGCACAAAGTGCTGTTGGTAGCCGTTTTGTACATGTTGTGACGTTGAAACAGGTTGATAGGGTGATTGGTATTGTTGAGGTGGATGATGATAAGTACTTCTTTGAACATGTTGAGGATCAGATTGCGGTTGTTGATAAAGTTGTGATTGTGGCTGATGGTGTTGAGCAGGTTGTGGTTGATATGCACTATTAGGCGCTGGCACTCGTTGATAAGGAGATGATTGATGACTATTTTGCATCTGAGGATGCTGTAGAGAGTTCTGATCATTATACTCATGTGTAGGTAATGCAGGAACTCGTTGATATGGCCTGTAGCTCTGGGTTGATGGTGATGGTGAAGGGGAATGATAGTAAACACCAGAAGCCGCGCCAGTTGAGGATTGTGAATGATGTGAAGGTGTTGGCGACTGTCGTACTTGCTGCATGGAATACGTTCTCGTGTTGGGAGAAGAAGAATAAAGCTCTTGGCCATTTGATGTTGAAGGCTTGGTAGCATATTGCATATTAGCATGAGGAGAAGAAGTAATAGACTGTTGAGGAGGTCTGAAATATGCTTGATAGCTCTGATGCGAAGGTATCGCATTTGAATAACCTTGTTGCATCGGATATATTTGATTATTGGTTGGAATAGGTTGGTACGGGCGACTTACAGGAGGAATTTGGATATTTTGAATACTTTGTACATTTTGAGATCCCATCTGAGCAAATTGTTGATTCTGATAAGTCGTATAAGACGTAGGAGGTTGATGCGAATATCCCCCATTTGGAACTTGAGGTGGTGTTTGATATAAAGGATACGTAGGATTTTGTGGAGGTGTGCTTGACAATTGAGATGCTGGAATGTAATTAGGACTCCCATATGCATTTTGTGGAAGTGGTTGATAAACCATTTGTTGTTGGGGCTGCATTTGCTGATTAGATTGTATCTGTTGTTGTATTGGATGTGGTAGAGGTGGGTATACTGGAGTAGTTGATTGCGCTTGCTGCAATTCTTTGGAATTTTGAAGAATGTACTCCCTTTCCTCTCGACTTAAACTGGTCTGCATACCAGCTGGTCGTACCTCATTGTTTCTCACACCATAAGAACTTTCTTCAATGTTAGTATTAGGTGGAAATCTTTTACTTTCATAATTCTTCATCACTTCTTCTTCATCTTGTCTGATCTTTAATTCATTTTCTTTTCTTAGTTCATTTTCCCGCAAAGATATAATCTCCTGTCGTATTGCCTGCGCTTCTGGTTTATGAATGGCTGTCCTCAATACACGCTCCAAGATGGGATTTGGTATGTAACTATCATCTTCTTGTTCTTCTGCAGTGGCAACCAAAATAACCTGATCGCAGAAACTAACGGACTTCTTCTTAGATAATCTGCTATGCACCTGTCTCAAATCTTCTTCTTGCATGAATTCCGGGTGGAGCGTGTTCTGGACTTGAGCAGTCAACATTTCCACTTCTTTAATCTCTTGCTGGATTAACTCTAGAGGAATTTGAGTTTGTACAAAATTAGAGTGAACCGATTCTTCTCTGACAATATCATCTCGTTTCTTCAAAGACAAAACTCCAGTTGTTCCCGAATTGTTTGTTTCATTTTTAAAGATTTCAAACTTTTCTTGCTCAAATCTGCTAGCTAAATCTTTAACTGAAGTGATTTTAGCTTCACTTCTAGCTTCAGATTGTGGAAACAGCACCACTCTTTGAGTGTTGACTTCATCAACACCCGGATCTTGTTTTTTCCGAAGAGCCGCTTGTTTGGCTTGTAATTCCTTCAACCAATTGGTGCCAGACTCTTTATTAGAAACCACGGGGAAGGTTGACGTAGGTGATGAATTCAATAGAATTTCCATTCGTTTATTCTGTAGTTGTTGTAATAAGCCAGATGGTTTATCATCCACCATATCCAAATCAGATGGAGGTGGAGGAAATTCTTCACTTGGTTGCCTTGAATGTAGTGCAGAACCTGGTGGACTTGGATAAGGTGGCAATTCCAGTAGTGACACTTGCTGAACTTGCATACAATTTATTGTCGTCAGTGGAGGCATTATGCTGCTTACTGGCGGTGGCACTGATGGAAGACAATCAACTTCATCAACACCACTATCAGGTGGACTGCACGACTGCACGACTATGCCATTATGATCCTTGACAGGACTCTGTTCTTGGTGAACATCAGCGTGTGTAATAACCGTCTGGTGCCTTTCATACGGACTGAGTGAACTTCGACTGTTAATATCAAAGTTGCAGTAGACATTCTCTTCTTGTTTAATTTTCAATTGAATTTCATCCTCGTATTTGGATGTCTTTGAGAGTTGCGATGTTGTTCTCAATGGAGGAGGTGGAGGTACCTTAGCAACAGTCAATACTTTTCCAGCACTACCATGAAAACTCTTTCTCATCAGCCTAGAACGCTCTAAGTTTGGATTTGTACAAGAATTGCCACTAAATTCCAAATGACCTTCGCTTAAATATCCTGACATGGATTGTGTCATTTCTCTGTTCATTCCAATAGAACTATCATCTACTGAAGTTGTAATTGGAATTGTCGGACTTTCAATTTTCTGATCTGCAGCTTCAGTCAAATCGGGCATACTTCTATTTTTGCGTCTTATTAGACCACCCATAAGCAACTTTCGTCTTATCTTGTGTTGCTTTCCCTTTTTTTCTTTCTTTTCTTCTTTTTCATCTTTTTCCTTAACATCTTTGTTTTTTTTTAAAGTGCCCTTAATATCAGGTGCCAAAGAAAAGTCTTTAGAAGAGATTTTGTTTCTATCTTCACTTCTAGATCTCTTTTCCTTGATTTTAATAGCTTCTTTGTCTTTGCGAGACCTAGAAAAAATAGATCTTGATTCTCTTTCCTTGGGTTTGTCACAGATCATATACTCGGCATCTTCAATAGTAACAGGAGTCATCTTCTTGTTCTTTTTGGGAAGAGTAGCATAAATCTCAATAGACTTTGTTGGTTTTTCAGTAGGAGCAGGAATATTTAACAATTCCTTACTATTTTGTCTAGACAGTTTGTCTCGTGAGTTCTGACGACTATGACGAGCGCTTCCACTACTTCCTTCCCGAGTATGGCGGATTTCAATAGGATTCTCCTTGGGAGGATTCAAAGTTTGCGTCATCCTTCTATGTAAACTCCTCGCACGCATGATACAAGTATTGTGTTTCATTCTAGCAAGCGTGAGAGTTTGTGGATTGTTGTAAGGAGCATTCATAGCTGCTCTTGCTTTGGTTGCAGCAGCGTTACATAACGCTAGGGCTAAAACAAGATCATGCTCATCTTCTAATTGTCTTGATTTAGTCAGTAAATCATCCGCTTCATCACAAAGCACGTCGCAATTGGGCATTGACATTGTAGGCGGTTGAGACTGAATCGTGTTATAATCTTCAGGAATTTTTGCAAGATGTCCCGTTTTCATCAAATGTTGAATCGTTGACATTGTAGAACTATCATTTGAGGACAACGAATACGAATCATATCCAGCATCGTTAAATCCAGATCCTGATGAAGAATCAGATTTTCCTCTTGTTGGACTGCCGGGTAAACTTCCATTCTGCGGCATTTTACCAACCAAGTACAAGTAAGGATTCTCCATTGTCGTTGAAGATGACGATGAGGCACTGTTACGATCTCCACTCCAATTTCCTGAATCACGTCGCCTTGGCACATTCAAATGATCAGGAATGCTAATTCCATCATTTGTTGTTGATGATGAGTTACTCAAGCTGCGATGAATGTTCACTTGTGGCTTAAAATGCTGTGACAGTGGCGATAATGGACCAGAACCAGTAACATGTGTCCTCATAATATATTCCGAATCCTTCCCATCTACACAATCAAGAAAAGGTCCATTTTCTGAATGACAAGTTATCACCGGAAGTGAAGCCGGTATTTGCTGTGTTTTATAGATATTATCTTGAATAACAGCAAGATTCTGATATTCATTGTGGCTTCCATTAATTAAATTCCTTGAAATTGGTGGTTTACCATCAGGATTGGGTGTAATGGCGCGTCGTACCCCATGCATTCCATTGGGCATCTGAGGTTTCTCCGGACTGGGTGTTACCGAACGTCTGAGAGTTTTTTTCTCATAAAAAGGCGTTACGACTTTTGGAGCATTCTCGGTAGAGACTGGCGAGCCACCAGGCACAGCGTATAAAAGTAGAAGAGGTTGGTAACGACCTCGCCTACACTTCTCAACAACTTGTTCCCAACGTGGACCAACTTCCCGAACAGTGGCGTCATCGAAATAAATCCACACTCGTAGCTTAGTATGAAAGAAAAAGGTAGAGTAGTGTTTTGCATAATAAGTAACAACTCCAACTAGGTTGTGAGAAGTATGGTCTGACCATCGTTGATCTACGACACTATGAAAGACATCAGCCAAGCGGAGGGTTGTCCCGACAGTTGCAAAAACATCCATGATGTGTTCTAATGTTGGACGTTCAGAGTCCCACACAATGCCAATAGAGACAATCTCGGGATGGTTCATTAGTGACCTTCGGATTTGAATTTTAGCTCCACAAGAACTCTGAAATATATAAAGAAAAAAAATTGAAAAACATCCCACAAAAAATTGTGTCTTAAACTTACAGGACAATCACGAATATCCCCCATATTTCCAGCTTTCTTCATTAATAACCCAAACGAATCTTGAATACCAATATTCTGATTAGATACCGTCGCACGGACTTGTGTCGTCAGAGCAGATGCAGAAATATAGTGCACCATCTACATTAACAAAAGTAACAAGAATAATGAGAGATTGTAACAGCCTTGGACACTTGTACCCAAACTTCCATCTTCCTTTCACTCGGCTTAAGAACCAACTACTATCTTTATTGCAGAGAATTAGCAATTGTTGTTAAATTGTACCTGTGTGAATGATAGGGGCTCTGATGATCCGCCACACGCCTCGCAGATGCTTTGCTCAACCAAAGTCATCGCGAACTTTTGATGCGGAATGCAATGCCGTGCGCTGCACATGTCCTCTGACTCCCCATGAGCAATGTGCATGTGGATTCGCAGGAGCATATTCTCAAAACATTCAGCAGCATCATCCATGAATCCAAGTTGAAATCTCTGCTGGTCGAAGAAGCTTTCAGCCAGAGCACGACGCAATGCGTCTGGAGGGAGAGCAGTTTCATGGCTGAATTGTAATTGGGAGAATAATTCCTACAAAGAAAAAAACATATTTTTTAATTTAGAGATGACAGAAAAATGGTTATTAGTTTTAGTTGTAGTACTTCAGTTTATCTCTTGTCCAACACTACATGAATCAAAAAATCCGAATGAGCACTTAAGGTAAACAACTATTACTTCCATATTAAATAATCACATTCTGTGATCTTGGAATGGGGATTACGGTGGGCTATCACGCTAAGTAGACATGTAATAAATACATAATTGCAATGATTTACATAATTTATGTATTCTTTCTGCAGTGTATATTCATAAGAATTTATTTTTAAATGGTGATTTAAGTGACTTAAGAACCATTTTGCTGACGTTTACTCATCAATGGATCAGAAAATGTCACTTGACTAATAGGGGTCAGATAAACCCTATTCTATCTTCTATTAAAATACTAAAAGCTGTATAATCATTAAAGTGTTGATTGTTTCATTTATATTAGTTCACCTTATCTAGAATTTAATAGTATCTAACGGTTTCGGATTTTGCAACGCGTTGAAAAGCCTGAGGTTTGAGTCATAGTGGTTTTTCTGAAATCTTTTTGTCTCAGTATGACGAGGTGTCCTCTTTGGGTTTATGCATGAAAAGACCATAAAGCAGTTCCTAGAATATTGGCTGTGTCACAAAAACTTTGCAGGTAACCAACTATTTTACATGCAGAATACTTCTTATAAAGGTTGACGTTACATCGAAAAAACAACGAACGGAAGTTTCCTGTTTGTAATTTGTATTTGAAAGTAACGCAATACTCAGTATTTCTTTGTTCTAAGATACAGTTTGAAAGAATCATAAAACTAAACAAATTGTGAATATTTCGTCTTAAAGTTATATGGTGAAACTTGTAATGCAAGGGCGTGGTGTGCTTACAAGTTTATTAATGTGTAATAATTCATGTAATATCTATTGCTGTTTGTTTAATTTTATAGTAAAACATTAAATGTGTTATTTTAATGCTCGTGTTAGGACGCTGTACTTGCATTGTGTTCCGATAATGTGCGTAAATCAATTTTTTGATGCATTGACCCAGATTGTTCTTAACAAGTCCACAATCTATTGAAAAATTCATGTTGCATTAAGATTCCTGGTTCCTATTGGCACTAAGAATTTAAATGTTTAAATATCTATATATTGAAAGTAAATGTTGGTGTAAGAGCTTTGTTCATTTCTTTGAAGTGAACTTTATTACTCCTTATTCATGGTCAACCAGATATTTGTACGATTTAATAACTACACTACAACTCAACTACAATTCAACAATATTTCTATAATTAACAAGCTATTTTCAAACAGTAAGTTTATTCAAATCCACTTGATGCAATATTGTCATGCGGAAACTTTTCTTCTACATAGTTTCATACATAGCGATTTTAATACGTTTACGTCACGAGAATATAACTTCAATCACATTTTCTTGCATGTTTTTATCTCAATCCAAGTAGATGACTACTTTTTTGTTGAGCTTGCTAAATGATTAGAAAATAATGCTGATGCGCGTCTCGTGCTTCAAACGCCGCGCCAGCAGGCAATTCTATCTTCTTTACTACTGTATTTAAGTCATGAGCATATAATTCTCTTATAGATTATATCAATTATTTTTCTCTGATATTCAAGGTTTATTTCAATTGCCATTGTTTATTGCTTCATTCTATAGTAATTGATGATGACAGAAATTGTTGATTAACACAAAAACCATAACAAATCGAGAAGACAAGAAAATTCCTAAGATTGGTAATTGGTAGAAAATCATACACTGTAAAATATCCATAAAATGTGCAACATTACTTAAGCACATGTTTTACAACACATTTAATTAACTTTCGTTTGCCAATCAATTAAAATTTTATATTCTTGCAATTTGTGCAATGTGCATTAACTTGTATGGACTCATTGAAATGGTCCAGTTTTGCATCATATTCTTGATCTGCACAAGCGCGCGTGACTTAAATGTCCCAAGTTACACAAAGAGACTGTGATTGAGCAAATATAACCAATGCAAGACTAAACAAAGCTTTTACTGCCTCATTCATACACCTAAACCTTTTCAATACGACTTTTGGCCAGTGAAAATATTTCTGGAGAATTAATGTTTACATAATTTGAGATATTTAGAAAATATTTTAGTTGTTAGAACAAAATATACGAATGATGAACGCAACTCATTAGCAACTTAAAAAATACTTTCTTCCACTGTGTTGTGAAGAACTGGTTACAGACTACCATTTAACCCCATCCAAAAACTTTATAAGCTTCTTTTGCATCAGTAATTTTGAAACTGTGTCTAGGACTTATGTACACACGCAATATTAAAAGAATTAAGTTAAATCACGTTCCTTAACACAACAGCTTGCAGGTATCACTAATATTCATTTCATCGTTTACTTACTCGAATGCCCCTGCATAAATCTTGGTCCTTTCCTCCAGCTAACTCAATTTCCTCCCCAATCTCAGCACCTGTATGCATCACCGGCGTACAATTCGAGACGCTCCCGGCCCTCGCTCTACTACCACTGCCCAGTAATGGCGACGCACCTCTATTTCTCTCATTTTTCTTATTCATATATTGAATGGACGCGATTTTGGTCACTTTCGAATCACGCACCGCTTTCGCATTGGCCAGCATTACAGTCGCAGGCGACTTTAAGCTCTTATCACCATTCGAAACTTTTGTTTGGGCATCACGTGTGTTATCATCTACTTTCTCGTCATTCTCGCTCTTATCAGCATTATCACTCTTTACACTTTCACTCAGCGAAGGCTTCCGGTATCTGAACTTGATCATTTTTTTGCTTGTCAATAATTTAACAACATTTTAAGGTAGATAGTTGTTATAGGTTTTCTGGCGCGCACTTGCATGAACCGACGCTTATTCCAGCAACTGAAGTATCTTAAGTAACCTTTCGATGCGTGCAACAACACACTGAACACGTTCAGCGTGGTTTGCATCTACTCGAGTTGCTGCGCACGACGCTTAGTTTTGAACTCTGCCTGGAACACCTCACCTACCTGCGCGCGAACAGCAACTAATACCAGGTACGCTCAGGTAATGCAAGCAGTACGGGTAAGAAAAGGACGCGTTAGGTGAGAGCCGTTATTTCATCGCATCACGTCTGCTCGGCGACGGCATGGAAACGTGAACTCAGATTGAAATAAAAATCGAATGCGCTCATGGCGAAGATGGAGAACGTAGAAGATGATGACGAAGAGGATTTTGTACTTCAAGCGATTCTGAAGTTGAGACGTTTTGAGAGTACAAGTTGTACAAGTTTACAAAAGTAGGTAATGATGTCTTCCACGTTCAGAGGAAACCAATTTAATTTAAAACCCACACGAAGAAACTCATGTAAAGAATTAAAAATGGCAAATCCCCTGACATTTGTATTTACTTCTATTTAATATCAAAAAAAAAAAATTTCTATTGCAGCCAATACTTAATCAGTAAACAGCAAACTATTTAGTTTTACGACTTTTTCTTCTTGACAACTCTGAAATTTTCTAATGCAGGTGCTTCCTATACGATGTACAATAACAACCCTTGTTCCATTCAAATTATTCCATCACGTTTTTCCCTTCACTGGGCTTCAATTCCCCTCAGTAGCTGAAAGTGCAATTGTCAGGTCAGGTAGTTGCCAGTACCACAAAGAAATGAAAGTAGGCGACGCATCGATGAGAGGTGAAGACTGCCACTGCTACCAGAGGGTGGAAATAGACATGAAATTAGGGGAGCCTAAATATGATGCACCTTTAAATGCGAATGATGCATCGACACGGTACAGCAGTTTCGAACAGGTTGAGTAAAAAGATGAGCATTTCAAACCCCAAAAATAATGAATTTCACTTATTTTGTAATCGAGTTGATTCCAACAAATATGGTGAACTTGCGGGTCACTAGTGGGTGGAGTATTAAAGAAGAAAAAGGTTGCAAATTTATTTTAAAAAAATAATGTCAAGGCTTCAGTTCCTCTAAGCAACTTCAGATATGATTCAAGATAAATTCATCATGATTAATCTGAAGTAGTTCACTGTAGTTTGCTAGGACTACAATTAATGCTATTCATAGTTTCATGAAACAAAAACTATATTGTTTAATACCTTTAGTGTTATTTAGAAACGTGAGATTTCTTTAATTTGCGATAAACATCAATAATTCATGCTTTTTAAAAAATTGCTCTACTGAGGTCAAATGTATAGCACATGACCTAAAACCCACATATCAACGAATTGAAACAGTAAATTTAAAAAGCATAGTTTTACTTCTCATATGTGCAAATGTTCTGAAACACACCCACAATGTGTTAGGAGCACACGAGATAATCAAACATTCATATCGTATTTCTTGTTTGATTGCTCTTTCTGTATTAATCCTTTGTCTGTTCTCCTTCTTGATTGTTATTATTCATAGATTGTTGCAACCACGGCTAAAACTTTTCATGTCGTGGCTAGATCGACATGGTTCAATAAATAAGTCTGCAAAGCGTGTTTATATTTACGCAATAAAATAAGTTCCAACTATTTAATCAATACTCTATTAAACTGCAGATTTTTTATTGTATTTAAAGTTATTGTTAAAGTCAAAAAGCAATATTTGCATTGCAAAAATGAAAGTAAATCCTACGCATCTATCGTTGTTATTGTAAAATATAACCTTCTGTTTAATTTCAGTTTCATTCAATTTGAAATAACGTGACATGATATCATTTACACCTTTGCAATTTGTAATCAAAGTAATAAGCAAAAAACAAATAAAAATACCGGCAGCGGATGTAATGTAGGTGTAAATAGCAAATGTTTTAAATGTAACAAATTTTAAGATTTATTAGACATGATAAAAATGCTTTAATGCAGCTAATTAAAATGCAATAAATGAGTGGTTGACATAAATTAATTAATCATTTACTGTTTAATATTAGCAAAAATTACATTTAAAAGTCATAAATAAAACAAATGATCATTTGTATGAGTATCATTTGCTAAATTGATTTTTTAATTTTAAACTTTAAAAAAAATCAACTAATGGAACATGATGCGCCATCTACATACAAATTCTTTAACTCATTCTACCTGTAAGATGTTTAAATAAACCAAACTTAATTATTACCTGGAGAAACTCGTTTTTATACCTATGCTGTGTCGTCTTTATCTCCAGGCTGATTTAGAAATATCATACAATAGATTATAATGTTTTTATTCAACTAGTTGTCACCACGCAAAAGGAGAACTGTTGCCGCCTCTTTGCGTTACTCAAAGGCTTGATGACTACGTCGGCGTATAAGCGTTGGCTAACGAACAACTGGCGCCAAATATCCTAAAAAGTGGACACTAACGCCTAACAATAAATTGATAATTCGCCAATGTCTAATGTTCTTCACTTCCTTTAAAAATAACATTTGTAATGCTGGCGCCTGCATTAATAACTCCACGAATATGGAAGTTATGCTGTAAAAATTGACAAATCGTGTGTGAAATATCCTGCATTAAAGTAAACATGGTCGAATGCTCAATGATGTGGGCACAAATAATTAACCATGAACAATTAGAACACAATATTCATCAGTAGGCATAATAAAAAAAGTTATCTAGGACCAGAAAAATAATTAACTAACAACTACATTGAAATTGTTTCGGAGTGAAAATGTAATTTAAATTAATTATACCAATAGAAAATCGTACTTTAAAAAGGATTAAAAATATTATAAATGTCTGAAAAGATCGTGTGAACAATTTAATTATTATATTCTCTCACAAGCATTAACGTGAAAAGTATTCTTGTAGTTAATTAGGGCGAAAACAATGATGAAAGCAGTTCATATATAAAACGGCATTAATTAGTTGCACAATAAACACAAATGCGCATTATATCAAGTTCAGTAACTTGCTCACAAGTTAATTGATGCATTTTTAAATCGATTAATTAGGACAATTAGACCTGGCTATTGTTGTTTTAGACTAATTTTCTATTTTTGGAAATTGAGTAATTAGTTATTTGTTAATTACGTCACTCAGGTATTTCTAAGCATTCGAATCACTTTGTAATTAAAAGAAATCATTTGTAGTGCACATTAAGATGTGCACTGAAAATAATTGCAAGTATGTACATCGTGCAGATAATTGAGAATTGTACATAATGCGCATATTTAAGCGCTTCAGCGGCGTCGGTATGCAACTAAAGCGCGGTTTGAATGATTAGGACAACTGTACATTCCAAACAATTAATTACTTCACTGTTACACGGTCAATATTTTCAATGTTAGACACTCAACTGTACGAGTACATTATTGATGCAATTCACTTGAGTACACTTAAACGTTTGATTAAATTGAGATTACATGCGTTATTGCAAATGTTAACGCAGTGTCAGGCCATAGTCAGAAATTAAGTTGAAATTCATAAGTAAATGTTAAAAACAGGAAGAACAAAAGACTAGGATTATGTAATTGGATTAAACCAAAGTCTAATTTGCCTTCTTCATAATAATCACGTAAATTACTGATGCACTTGAAATTTAGATTAGGAAGGAAATTGAGATAACTCATTTCTTCTGCAACTGCAATCGTCAATGGTGCAATAATAGCAAGCAGGAAACCATCAATTCCAACGGAATTTCTTGATTGCAACTGTTGCAGGAATGTATCAGCCAATCAATCAACTCATTGGACGGCTTGTAGTAAAAGTAGTGTAAGCCATAAAATGCGTAAATGACACATAAATATTTATGAAACAACCAACTATCTGTTGTCTACTTCCTCTCAAGATTACATTATGCTCACAGACATACATGAAATGTGTAGCAATAATTGATTTTTAAATGTGAAATAACTAATTCAGGTTGTCCCTTTTATTAAGTTTTATTTGATACTAAATTTATAATTACACTGTAGAACAGCAACTTTACGATCTAGATGGCATTAACGGCATTCGATCAATCATAATTTTCTAAGAAAAAAGGTTTCTCAAAATTTCGAATCGTCGATCGTTTTTTGAGAACTTATAACTTTGGAAGTATTAAAGATAAACAAATCACGTTTTCACACATTTTTTCGGTATTTATTCATGAATTGTTATTGAAGACAGCTAAATGATCTAACAATAATTGCGGAAGTTGTGAGACAATATATCAAATCGCAACCAAAATTCGGTGAACCATTAAAATCAAAATTAAAAAATAAGAACGATGGATGATTCAAACATTTTGATAAAGCAGTTTTTTTTTAAATTATGATTGATCGAATGTTGTTAATGCCATCTCGATCGAAAACTTACTGTTCCGCTGTGTTATTTGTGATTTGGTTCAAAAGTTGCAGAATGTTCTTTTTGAACGAAGAAAATTTCGATCAAATTGAACATGTCTATCTATATATTTTATAATATAAACAATTCTGTTATTGGCTTGTGTATGTTAATCTCAACTTTAGCAAATCTGGAGCTTGTTTACTGTGCGATAAAACACTTTTCGGGCGTGGTTATAATTCAGTCGCCAATAGATTTATGCTGATTTTAATTTGAAAACAGCAGGTGTGTTTACCCAACTCTGATTTTTTTTTCCAGTAGAGGTTAAGCATTGAACGTCTTAAATAAAGCGACGTTGATTTAACCTAAGCAGGTGTTTTGAACACAATCTACATGCACACACGTGCTTGAGAGCCACAGATCGCTAAAATCTGCACCTGCCGGTATATTAACCTGAACCTCATTCCCCAATCTTAAGAACATCCTTTTCTCCGCAAAGAATAAAAATAATTAATTGACAAACCTTGAGTGCACAGAAAATGCATGACTCAGCCATGCACGCGTGCCCAGAAAGATCACGAAAGCTCCGCCTAAAGATATCCAAATGCCATAGCACCTGCAACATAAAATGCACAACACAATGAAATAAAATACTATCATACGCACCATATGTCGTAATATAGTACGAATATTGTTTGTTCAATACAATAGAAAAGCTGCCCAAATTCAATACACTCATGTTGAAAGCTCAATTTAAATGTGTTATGCTTCTAAGATTACAATAGACAGTAAGGTGGAGTAAACATGTTGAGGTGTAGGACAGGACGTTTGAGGTTTAACTTGTAGCATACTACTACAGGTAAGCCTGTAATTGTTTCCGCTAACGAACTTCCTTTAGCCTCGAGACCAACGTCTCTTTGGGCTTGAGTTTCCGTTTCTTAGGGACACTCCACGCCGTTAAAGCGGCAACTACCAAAGTTACAAGTTGATGCCACTAAAGTAACATGAGTCTTCAACCACCTTGCGTCACTTGTGATCGGGAGAGATTAAGATGAAACACGTGGCGTATGCA
>JAODIE010020246.1:16032-72996 GCA_027575565.1 Diploeciton nevermanni
TAAAGTAACATGAGTCTTCAACCACCTTGCGTCACTTGTGATCGGGAGAGATTAAGATGAAACACGTGGCGTATGCATTTTTAAGAGACAGATGGTTAGAGTAAACATGACTCAAATTGAAATGGCTTTTTAAATTTTTAGGGAATTTAACACAATAAATTAGTTGTGAAACGCATGGTAAATTTTAAAATATATACATTTCGCTTGGTAGAAGCTATTATTAACTTGAAATTATGATGCGAATGTTTTCGACTATGTTAACATACATTTCATTAGGCATTAGCACAAATCTCAAACTGCAACATACATAAACATCGATGAAAATAACCAATCTCAACATACGAGCTAGAGAACTACAAATGGAACATTAGCGGAAACTAAGCGGAAATTAGTTGAAACGTTATGTAAATCAGTTGAAAACAATGTAAAGATAATTACGGAAGTGTAAAAACTGCTAGTAAAGTAGAGCAGAGAGTTATAAATTTATGAATGACTAGAGAATATCAACCCTATGTATCATTCATATTTTTCAAACTTGAACTAACTTAAAACTGCTTTAAATGGTAATAAGTAATTAAAATATATTAATTCAAAGTTTCCAGATCTCTTAAAACAGAAAACAAGTCCAACACTTAGGCGTGCAGCGAGTACAAAAAGTTTAAGCTTCCACCACGAACAATTGCAATCACTATCATGTCGTCTCAAGTAACTTTACCGGTTGTCTACTTATTCTCTTCATCTTATACATCCTGCGTTTCTATCTTGCATTCGTATTATCTTTTGGTGTCTTATTCCAACTCTTGCTTGGCCTACGTCAAGCTATCTTTGTTGCTGCCCAGGGAGAGATAGTACGAATTGCTTGTGAGACGTGACTTTGGTTCTTTGACTTCTTTGCGTCTCTGCAGCTTCGCGGCTTTCAGTTTAGCGCACGGCATAAATATAAATGGAAACTTGGGTATAAACATTACATGAGTGCTCTTTAAACTTTAAAGCCAACGATACAACCGCTAGTTTTCGGTATTTTAGCCATCAACACAAACTGAAGTTTTGACTTAAAACTAAAGAAGAATTTCGGAAATAATCTATCTTTATTAATGTACCTTGCAGATTGGAAAAAGAGCTTTAGCTTTCATACTCTTTCCTTTTGTCATTGTGGCAACACAGTATCCTTGTTATTCTGAAAAAACACCACTGGATGTAAGTCACAGATTGCACAAAATTGTCAAACTTGACACCAACATATCTAGTACGCTGATCTACAACAAGAATGTTTTGCGATGTGACTTAACACACCTTAAAAACAACGCAGATACTGCGCACACTCGCGTCGGCTTTGAAGTGAGCAGCGGACAACGCGCGGTTGTAGTCGAGGTGGTACTCAGGTAAGCGTTGCTTAGGCAACGCTGCGCGAGTTTCAAAAAAAGGTAAAGCAAGCGAATGCGATGAAAGAAACCGGACGAATGAGCAAGCTAATCATCTAGTATAATCAGATAACTACAAAACATGGTAAGAATTGAAGCAACTGAAAGTTGTAGGACCCGGAGGAAGCAAATATTAATAATCGGTCAGGTACATTTATTGCTTAATTTAAAGCAGACGACATAAAGTTAGACATAATTTATTAAGAAACCTGTTTCAAGATTACTTAAGTGTTTTGTGCAGATTAAGTCCTAACATATTAAAAGAATAGAAGGAACACAAAAAAACGCCTAAGTCAATTGGAAAATTAACACAGAAAACATTTATAATTGCCATAGACCTTAAATAGACTTTATTTATGCTAAGTATTTGATGCTATTGCCGATGCATTAAATTTATTTCCAAAAGAATAGGAATTTCTGACATCACCGGAAGTTGCCAAGGTGCCAAGATCCACCTGACTTGAGTGGTTGAATTATTGTTGCAGTATTCGGCGTGGGTATCAAGTAATATCCCAGTAATAGAACGTAATAAAGTATTGAGAAGCTCTGTAGAACGGAAACAATAAGAATTAATTCCCGGAGCGGAACCGAAGTAGTGTGACTCAAACCAAAAACGCCTTTAAGACGGACAAAAAGACGAATTTGTTAAAGTCGAAAATTACTACAACAAGAATAGAAACAAAGACAATGAAATGGTAATTAAGTGAATGATGACGAGTAAGACATAGGAGGCAATGTAGTCTATAATAGACATGTGATTTAAAGATAAAACAATTGTCGTTAGATGATTTAATAAAAATGACTTGGCGGGATTTTATCTGACCACGGTTCTAGTATAGAATGGTGGACATAGTGATTTTCTTACTCTCGTGAGTAGCGTATTATGAAAACCGGTTAGTTGAATCTCTTTTTCCTTTGTAGCCAGTCAACCTTTTCTAACCTCAAGCAAAATCAACTGCATCGATTTTACTGCCATCTACGGCACGTAAGCAACCAACCAAATGCGGCCAACTCTTAATGTTCTTATGGTTTATCTCTTGGTGGGTTTTCTTATTTATACTGTACTTTGTTCGTAAGTCGTGCCTTGGTCCTTGGCGGGAGATTTTACTACGCTACAACTTACAAGCAGCAACAACTGTGACGCTCTACAGAAGAAGAAGAAATGAAGCTGGAGAAAAATCAAAAGTGGTTGTTGGCGGGAACAAGAACATGTTCCTGCTGCAGTTGTAAGCGATGTTGAGCTTTATTGGGGCCATGTGGTACAAAGAAGGGTTCATGGACACAGTTACCAACTTACGGGAAGTTACGAACAAGAAGCAGCATACTTAACAGCAGGCATCTGTTATTATTATTATTATTATTATTATTATTATTACGAACGGTGAAATTACAAAAACAACAATATTCAAAAAAAGACCTGCAGAATATAAAATTCAAAGCAACAAAAATCTAACCAGTAAACAAAACAAGACCTTGGTCACTATATTCTTCTCTGAAATTCTACGAAAAGTGTCCTATACATGTTCATCATCTCGCTAGTGCTCATAAAAATTGTCGTAAACTATGTCGACAAATTACAAAACATTCTCTGATAATAAACCATCTTTTATCTCTTTAGATCACAAATGGCTTCCCAGAGGTAAAAATCAATAAACCTTTAACGACTCTGAAATGAACAATGTCTAACATATTTTAGCGCTTCATTTATGTTAATAGAATTTAAAATTGCGTTGAATAGCAGTACACTTTTGATTGTATTCTAAGTAAAAACTATAATTTCAAGGTTACGTGTCTGCACGCTCTGTAACCCTAATTATAAAATTATCCTTCCAATCTACAACCACTGCTTGACTGCGTAAAAAAGAGACAACAATATCAATTGTTATAATTATGGGTAGATGTGGAGAATTCATCAAAGCATAAACAATCGTTAAAACCAACAAAACAAGTAAATGGATTTGGAGTCTGTTTTAAGTTAATGTCACAACATCCTATAATTTATTTCAAATCTTCAAATCTAAAATGACTTCAATTGTTTTGATTGAAGAATTAGAAGTTGCAAATTCATTGTTTTCTTACAATGTGAGAATACTATCTGCAAACAGATATGATCAACAACACATCGAGAAGCAAACAGAACGCAGTTAGGGTTACAACATCGAAAGATAATAGATGTAATATTCAAATAATGAAAGGTTTGAGGCAAAGTGGTTGATTTTCGTAGTAATGTTCTCAGACTAAAATTCTTTTCAAAGTGATTCAACCACAAAGAAATTGAAAGCAATTCTATTACCAAGCTTCGATTACAGAAATTGCAGGAAATCAAAGAAATCAAAAGTTAGACAACAAGAAAGGCGCCAGAGAATATCTACCAGGTAGAAGAGAATATCAGTAGATTAACATGGCGCCATTTTGTCGTCAAATAGTGAGAGGTTGACTTGAGTTGAACTTTATATTGCTAAGTCTATTGTCCTAGACGTACGAATAAGAGTACAAAGAATATCGATTGAGTGACCTAAGTAACACACAATAGAACATTGCAACAAATGTACAGATTGAACTGGCACACGATAAATTTGGTTTACATTTTACATTAGTCTTTGTTTTGCTCGCACCAGGCCTGTAATATTAATTTACTATTCCCAAAATTTCCTTTTTCTTAGTAAGTTCTACACTACTGATTGGTTACAGTTTATCGGTTGATTTACTGACCTGATAAACTTTCACTTTCACGTTACTTTTACTGCTAGCTAGCCATAATTAAGTGCCATTGTTGCAGTGTTTAAGAACTAATTGAAAAATCAGACAGAGTTGGCATTTAATGGTTAAATCTCTTTACAGTTTCAACCTCTGTGATTGTGCTCATAAAACATAATCCATTAATATTTTATCATTTTACTACGTCAATACAGTTACAGTTATGTCACAAATAATATTTACGATCATTCTTGTTTTAGTACAGCTAAGATGTTAATCGTTTTATTTTTCAAAAGCGTTCGGGTTGTGTGTGTTGAATAATATCTGCAAGGCAATCGTCTGAAAGAGTGTCAAAATGGTTGACTTCTTCGTGCGCGCGTGCCCAAAGGTTTTTTTTTTTTAGCTTATTCTGAGCTGAGATAGGGCACATCTGTAATAAATCTTTATTTTCTGTGTGTTGCTTAACATAAACCAAGAAACCGGTTGGTGTTGGCTAATCAGGAGAGTGTCGTCTTGGCTCGTGCTCACAGTGTTTCTGGCGAAGACAAAATCTTAAGTTGGATATAGTTTTAAATTTATTGTAGTATGCTTTTTACGTGAAGAATGGTTTATTAAGTATGAAGCGCTTTACCTAGGAGACTTCAATTTTCGGTTGAAGAGGTGAAAGACACGCCAAAAAAGCCAAAAAAAAGCTGATGCCCCTAGATAAAAATCTAGAATCCAGTAAATGGGTGGCAGTAATCCGCAGGATTGGAAAAACTATAATATTAATACTAAGTATACTTTTTATAAATGTTATAAAATATGTTGAAGTAAAAAAAGAGAATAGTTAGAACCTTAAATTCATGAATTAACTTTAAACTCTGTAGTTTGATAGTTTGTTATTTATAGACTTGCGCCATCTACAAGCCCAGCATAGAATATATAAAGTAAATTCACTCCAATAGTGGTCGCGCTAAGTCATAGAAGTATTAGAAACAAAATTTAAACAAAATAGCAATGAAGTAAATAATTGAATATATTTTAAACTCCTGTTTTAATATAACTAGGTAACTAAATTAAAAAAAAAAACACCAGACACAAGTCACACTTTCTCTTATTAATTACTATTTATTATTCCGTAAGAACCACTCAATTACGTGATTCACCAGTTACAAATCCACAACAGGTGTAGCAAGTTCATACGAGTAGAAAAGTTCGTTATTTCGTGTACTTCTTGCTTTTCAAGTATGACTAAAACGTCAGTCGAGCGCATCGCAGACGATTCATTACCTAGCACGTCTAGCAGCAAAACTGGCCACTGTTGTGTTTAGTAGGTTCGAAGGTAAAAGGTGGATGCACCTGTAGATGATGTATTCACTAGGATAATGTGTTACGGGTCGGCGCGCTCGCGCACTGGCAACAATACCGGAAACGATAATTACGAGCGTTTCCGAATGATGTATACTCACACGGAATAGGAGAGTCAAGAGGTTGACTTAGGAATTAATTAGGAAATGATGAAGACAATTTAAATATAATTCAATTAAAAGTAGAAAGACTGGACATAAGAGGCAAGTAACATGTTGATTGTTCTGTCAAGGGTGTCATCTAACCTAGCAGTAAGTGTCAATCACATCCTAATGAAATGTATTCTCTTTACGCTACTTATCCTGCTACCATGTGAGCCAACCGTCCCATTCTACAATCCTCCAATTCCGCTATCCATCCTAGCAATCAACAACGTAATCAACCGTATTCCCTGTGAGTTTTGTTTCCTGAAGAACTCCATACAACAAACAAAGGAAAAGGTCTACACAATCATCAATAATTCCATTAGAGAACTGCAAAACACCTATGATCATCTCAAGATAATATTCACAAACGGCCCGGGAGATTGTTGTGTATGGTTGGACTCATTGACCAATGTCAAGGACATGATCATCCTGCCATCGCACTTTCTCAGGTGTGAGATGAACCTTGAATTTGCACATGCTACAGCTACAAGGAGCAGTTTGATGGATATCAAGAAGGTTGCACATAAGACACGAGCAATGTGTGAAACACAGTTAAAGTTCGATTGTACTAAGGCCACAGCTGAATTGAGCAAAGCCTTGGATCGGATTCATGGAATGATGATGATTGAATTCGAGAAGATGATGAGCTTATCACAAGAGTGCACGAAGACTAAGGCTGGCGAGGGCCAGCGAGAACTCCAGAGAGTAGAGATGCATTGGGAACGGTGTGCAAATCACACGTTCAAGTGCGATTGAAGCAGATAACCAATAAAAATAAGTATGAATAAAATATGTCTATAGTAAAATTGAGGCAATGGAGAACTCCCTGTGAATCTTTGTAATTTGTGTTTGTAGCACTTTATTTTCATTGCTACCTGCATCACACGTAATATAATCCAACTAATATGCGCATGTCCGAGTCATCAACATGCGCTCGTCTCCCCTGCGGATAGATAATTCCACCAACTTCTTTTGTGGGAAAGTGCGGCAGAGCGTGGCTCTTTTCCATATTACTAGCATGTGAACTAAAAACGTATTAAACCCGCTCAGAAGTTAACTAGCGTTAACACTCACAATACAAAATGGCAAACACTATCGCCCATTGCCATTGTCGATGTTGCCGACAGCGGAGTGGATGTGGATGAAGAACAACTGCAGAGTCTTCATCATTCTCACATTCGTTGATGGTTCATGCGCGTATGGAAATCAAAGTGAACGCTCTGGGAACTTGCCGACTTCCTTCGATTGTCTGCAGGTTCTACTTTTATTTCTTTATTCGTTCAGAGAGCTAAGATAGAAAGAACAATACTAGTTGTTTGGAAGTAATTAAGTTTAGTTCCAAATTTTCTTTAATTTGAAAAGGAATAATAAAATTCGATTGCTTTTGGTGCAACTTAAAATATCAACTTGCATATCTTGTTCGAATATACTAAAAACAATTAATGCAAATCACCAATCTAATATTCTCATTGATTGTGGAGATATTTGAATATGAACTCGCAGAAAAGTTCACGCATGCGCAACTTTATATAAGAAACGCAAGTCTTTAGAATGGATTTAGAACAAATCCAATAATAACACCTTCAATTACCTGTATTAGATCAATTTAAATGGCGTATTCGTGAAAAGAGTTGACGCACCAACAGAGGACACATGAGGAGGTATGAGTGGTTGTATTTGGGCAGATTGGACACATTTATGCCCCAGAGATGCCTCTTGCCTCTTCGATGGCAAACAAATTTAATTTCACAGTTTAGCAGTGATTTGTGCAAATTTCTAAACACCACAAAGTGTAATGCACTATAATTTGTTGCATTGCATCCCAATTGATTGACATCATTGAAATGCAACGCATTACACTGTGAAGCATTAGTATTGGTAGACCTCGACTATTACTAAGACGGCTTACGTTTCAATGCAAACCGCACGCTCTTAGAATATATAATACCCCTCTTCAGGATTGTAGAATATCAATAAGAAACGCAATGAGGCATTGAAGTCATTCATGTGCATCACGCAAGCGAACTCATTGTTTTTTCTTGCTCCGTCTGATGCATGCTTCATTGAAGCTCAAGTGTATTTTCCACAGACAAAGTTTTCTGTGCAGAGTGCACAATATGACAAAAACTAAAAAAAAAAAAAACAATAATTTTAGTTTTCTTTTAGTTTTCAAGGAACAATGAATTGTTTATAGAGTAAACATTGTTCCACAAATACTTCAGGAACAAATTGTTGCCGCGCTAGGATTGGCACGAGCTTACACGTTTTTCATTCTTTTTATGACGGGTTTTCAGTTTGCTTGTAAAGCAAACTTCCTCTGGGAGAGCTTTAAACATGTTCTGAGAGTAAAGATCAATTGCAAAACACAATTCTAAATGTTAATGGATGCGAAAGTTCATTAATAATACTAAAGAAACAAATGATGTTCTTTCAAAATGCGAATCTATTTTCTCATTCCATTTTAATACATTAATACACAAATTCTTAATGGTACATGAATTACTAACATGGCTCTAATGTAAATTTCTTATTCACCTCAGAATAATCATTCACATCATACATGATGTCTTACAAAGCAATAAACGAAATTAACTCTATAGCAAAACTAGAATGCTAGAGATGTACAAACACCTTGTGGTTTTTAATAATGAAATTATTGTAATCTCTGTGAACTCTTGCATTTGATTGCTTTGAGTGTGCGAAGTGTGAGAAACAAAGTCACATCTGAATAAATTAACTTATTCATCTCAATTTAATTGCAGTTTGCGATTTTGTTTTGTACTCTGTAAATTGCTAGTTTCAATAAAAGATGAACCGAAATTATTGGGTATAAATATTTCAGATTCTCAGTGACACAATTTAATACTCAAAAAGATTTTTGCCACAAAATGGCCATGAAAACCTGCAATAACTAAAGAATTTTGGAGATAACCACTCGAAATTAATTACTAACAATGAAACGGACTTCAGATTTAAAATGTCGGCGATTTGTATTTTTCTGTACTTAGAAATTCGGTGATTTTTAATGAACCGTCTAATCTTTGTTAACATGTGTATAAAGATAGCATTAAAATTATCTCAAAGATGCTACAACAAACCGAACAAAGAATTGTCGCACGTGCACGCAATTAATAACTGACTGCCTCCTTTCAGGACCATTTTTACGGAATGCAGCCGGAGCGAATCAACGTACTGGAAATAATTGTCAATTATTTACTCAACCAAGCGTTTATTTTGTAACATTATGTGCTACTGCACGTGGACACTTTGTTACTCAGTTTCTTGACAAACCAACTTGTGTCGGAAATACTGCATCATCTTGTGTTATTAAATTTGCAATTTTTTTTAAAGCAACCCAAATTGCTTTCTTGTTTATTTGCAATTTTATTTAATTTTCCGCACACACGAAAGGAAATCGATCGAATTTGTTTGCTTTAAAAAGGATATCCTTCTAAGGTCTTCAGGCGTCGTCGATTGTTTTGGTCACGACGGACGGCGGCTGAATGAGCCCGCCAATAACAACCAGTTGAGCGCACCCGCAACAGCTCGCGGCGATGGAAGATTACCACGTTTTACGGCGCTTTACTATCAACAGGGAAGACTTGCCCACGAGCCACAACCCAACCAACAAAGAACGGTGTGGAGAGAATTGAACTGACTTAACCAGTTTGTGATAAAAATATACACAAAATACTCTTGGCGCACGACCAAACACTGCCCTTTAACTCGAAGGTGACTTAAGTCACTTTTGAGATCAAGGCCTTTAATTCTGTGACAATCATTTAGTAATATGCTTAATTCAACTTGATCATCATGATCAATGATTAAACACTGCAGGCAACCAATGTTACACACGGTCCCAATTTGGTAAATATCTCTGGGGCATAAATGTGCCCAATCTGCTCAAATACAACCACTCACACCTTCTCCGTTTGGTGGTCCTCCGTTGGTGCGTCAACTCTTTTCACGAATACTAGTTTGGTGTTACCACCGGTTATTCAACTCTCCACACGTCTTCAGCTCTCATCTTCGTCGCTTTACGATGTGGCGTGCTACTCCAATGTGTTACACGCGCTGGCCATGAGCAGCAGTCCTCATTCCCGCATGCAATTTATATTGATTTTGATAAGCATTTACTCAACCACCGCGGGCAAGAGTATTTCGGTCAATGCCTCAAGAAAAACCAAACACGATGGAATGGACACAAAACAGTATCAAACATACCTGAACCGCACTGTTGAGGAAACAATTGTTCTGTCCTGGTGCATTCAGCAGTCCTTTGGTGCTAGTGAAGATCATGGAATCACGAGATGGGACACACTGCGGTGATGGCGATGCGCCTCCGCCTACCAATTTCACCGACATTGTTGAGGGATAATCAAGAGGGTTTCACTGCTTTGCGGGCCTAGCCGTCTAGTGTTGATGGCGTTTCGAAGGCTGCTACATCTTCAACCTATAGCAATAAACGTTGAGAATTATTATCAATCATTGCGCTAATTTAGCTATTATGGATTGGTATGATTCATTATTCTGTAAATTGCAGTTTGCGCCTCTACGCACATCGGAATGATGTTACAAAGCAACTATTGATTTCACCTCTGCACGACTCTAGTCAATAATCGGAGTGCGATCATTACTCGTAAATTGCATGGTTAGTAACGAAGGACGTGATATAGCTGTCTAGATTAGTACGAAACCAGTCTATTTGCTTCCAGCTTCTGGCTTTCCTTCTTTCATCTTAATGGCTCATGCTTTGATCATTAATGTCTTATGACTCAAATCTAATGCAAAGGAAAATAAACGAAATGATGCTTTAACATTCCACTCACAAGTAGTGAGTGGTACCTTGAAGAGGTAATTAGTAGATCGAATTTATTAAATTCTCAGAATATTCAATTAGACTACGGTGGTTTACAAGTGGAATGCATTATGAAGTAAACTGGATAGGACTATTAATGAGAAACCAATGAATTAATTATATTTTGTAACGGTACCTACCAGTTTGATAATTTACATAATTTTTTGATAGAAAGAATTCTAAGTTATTGTTGATACACAACAAGATAGTGCGCTGTTACCGTTCCTTCTTAATTCTATTTAATTTCTGTTATTGTTCTCAGATAACTTCATGACTGATTGTTAGCAGACGCTAACTAACTGCAACATGATGGTAACTACTTGTAATTTGCTTGCAAACAAACCTAAGTTGGCAATTTGTTCAATTGTGGGAACATTCATTTTTACCGGAAACTTTCTGATTTCCATCAGAAAACCATTTCAAAAACACCTCCACCAAGTAAGGTGTGCAAACTGCACACTTAATAATCTCATAAAGTATAAAGCGCCACAAGTTTCTTGTAAATTAAAAGGTAATACAGCAACCCTAATATCCTAATATTTTCATTATCAAGCACTAAGAAACAAGTAGGAGGAAAAGAAAAACCTCGTCGAAGAGTGATTTATGTGTACCATATGCGTGGTGCATTTGAACGCAGGTGTTCAAATTTAATAACGACTACTTGTTAAACCGCAACCGGTGCTCCAGCCACCGGCTCATGTGCCTTTTGTTCTGTTTCGGGCTTGGAGCACGAAGAAATGAAGCAGGGCGGAATTGAACAGTCTTATAATGTACATACACACTGGAGGACGGCTGCATGCGAGCAGTTAGAGTGTTGAACTATTCAAACTCTAAATAAAAACAAATGCTCCATTGTGCGTCCTTTGATAAACAGCTTTTGTCTTAGGTTCGTAAAAGACATAAGAGCCGAAAAGTAAAGACTAAATAAATGTGGTATCATCATAAAATAAAAATAAATAAATCGGTTTTAGAATATATGACCAGGTTAGTGAGATTATGTCCCAATATGGTAGCAAACCATGTTCTATCCAAGTCCAGAACGTGAACAGAATGAATAATACTCCGCCTAATCGCATAATCGAACCGTGAACACTGACCACCCAGCAACAGAAACAAAACAGTACGCAACCAAACAAGCACAGTATTAACCCAATAATTAAAAACATTGAATGTTATCAAAGCTTTTAATTTTCAATTGTAGACATTCTTCATGCGACTGTATCCTACTACAATCTAATAATGTGTTGGAACAGTGAAGAATCCATAGAAGACAATTTGTTAACGCTAGAAGAAACCCAAACCACATGCAACAATGTTGGATAATAAACTGGCAAGCACTAAACGTACATTATGATTAAATATTACCCAACTTTATACAGATATCACTTTTATTGCAATGTTTCAAAGTTTCAGCAGGTTTAAGTTATCATATAAATGAATCATTCATTTCATTACCGCACTCAAAATGTACATCTGAAGTTGGAATTTAGGTGTCGATTTATAATTTATTGTTGGTTAGCAAAGATTTCACGGTTGGTTTATGACCTACCTGAACCTCTTCTGACATTGATTTATTTTTGCGCAGATTATTTTGTGGATGGTAAATTTTCAACATTTTCAACTTCAAAAGCAATTATCGGTATCTCAATGTAGGAATTGGCTGCAATCAAAATGTCCATAGATGCGCAAATCCCGTTGATTATTGAAATCTATAAAAAGGGCAATATGTTTAATAACAATTTGCCTTAAGTGTCTCTAAGTCTTAATTGGTTTTATTCAGTTTACAAACTTTAGTAGTGTAGGTTTAAATTTGAGATGAAAACAAACAAAAGTTATCAATTTACGCCTCAAGTGTCAAATTTTACTCCTAACATAATGAAGTCAATAGACTACACAAAAATAAACTTTTATGAACCCATTACTTCCAAATCTCAGACCTCTCAATAGTTGCATCATAAAACTTTTGCTGCAAACTGTCGATATTTCAGAATGTAATTCCTGCAACCATTAGGTCCCGACACTTTTCAGTAAATATTTAAGCGATTTCGACGGCGACGATTGATGACTAACAACTCGGTTGAGTTAAATTTGTGAGCTGCATCGACTTTCCCACTTACAAATCGAGCTTGTATTTCACAGCTAATTTTTAATAATGGCTTCTCACAAGCACATGGCCATTAAAAGCCGAAGAAAAACCTAGTTTCCTTCATTCAAAGCTAAATCGAGCAAACTTGGTTACGAGTGCAAGAGTTATTTCCAGCATTTGTATGCAATAAATACAAATGCACCAAAAGAAAACATGAAAGTTATGAAATAGATATGATAAGTGGCACACTGGCTGAACATTATGTTGATGATAATGAGATTCAAAGTGCCATTGGCAATCTAGCAAGAAAAACTAACGTTCTATTTGAGATAAAATATGCAAACTGATGACAATTGATACCATACCATATTTCACATTCTGGACTTAAACTGATTTCAATTTCTACTCATCGAGAACAAATAAAACTAAACTACACTTTCTACATCCCCAATAACTCTACAAGCTGTTTGCACAGAATGTCCCATTTCAATTAACTGCTACTAACAGGAGAAAAAGCTTTCGCTCTACTGTGTAGTACGCAAGCATTATCAATTATTTCCTGGCATCTCGTCGCGTTTTCGTTTTATTGTCATACAGAATTGCTGTAGAGAATTACATTAACTTTCTATTCCACATCTAGAATAAATATTCTGTTGTTAATATCTTGTATATTTTCAATGTTAAGTTTTGTTCATACTTCTGAGTAGAGCATAAGCCAAAATTTCGCATATAAATCATTGATTGTAA
This sequence comes from Diploeciton nevermanni, assembly GCA_027575565.1. NCBI lineage: Eukaryota > Metazoa > Arthropoda > Insecta > Coleoptera > Staphylinidae > Diploeciton > Diploeciton nevermanni. Next base: position 29,338 of record JAODIE010020246.1, read on the forward strand.
ACGTCAACACCCACATTTCAAAACAATGCCTATGATGTAATTAGTTGAAGATATAACGCGGTAACGAGGTAAATTTTAGGCACGCCAAGATGAATTTTATAGGAGGAAATGGAAAGAATTGATAAATTTATTCTTTCATTTTTCCATTTAAGGTTTAATGACAGTTTTTATGGTAAGTCAAGAGATAATTTAAAAACCATTCGAAAAAGAAGTGTGAATGAAGAATGATCTCGGTGGCATAACAATTTATGCAATCTTACAATAGTTACTCTTGCGTTATAATGCTAATTTTTCCTTCATTTGTTGTAAAAGAACGCGTTTTATTACTGATAAATTTTGATGATTCTTTCAGTGATTCTTACGAAGATTGTTGAAACATGATACTGAAACCATTTTGGCATTTTTTCTGAAGTGAAAAAATAGGAGAGCGTTTAAAATTTATACTTTATATACATATAAGATGTGAAATGCAACTGACGACAGTGGACCATGTTTGATTATAATCCACAGATTAATTTAAATTAAATTTAAATAAAAAGAGAAGTTCAGAAGATAGACATAAAGAGTGTGATAAATTATTCAAGAAGTATTTTGTTATTTACGTCAGCATGTTTAAAACAGTTTCATGTTACTACCAGACATGGCACTTATAGAATGGTTGCCGACTTCCGTTATACCTGCCACACAACAACACAAAATGTGCAAATATGTCTGTTATTTTTGGAGCGTACCATGCCGGATTCTAATAGCTTACTTGACCTCCATCATTCCATCATACTCCATCAACTGCAAGAGTTATTAGAAGTTATTAGGTCTGCATTCTGTGAGAGTATATATTATATAGAATATACCCCTAGCAGGATTTGAACCCGTGTCCTCAGAATATGCACCTCGCTGTCATTGCTGCAGTCAGACGACAGACTGAGTTACAGAGCGGGGCAGGAATTGAAAAGAATTTTGTCTTTTATATTTTAACATGTCATCATTTTAAACGCCACTTTACTTGTCTGGCATCTGAAGTGTCAGATTGAAGATGCATTTTGATCTAAATACCATATTTATCAACATTTCAAACTGTCTTGTAGATCGATAACATATGACATATAGTATGAAATGCCCAAATTAGATTCCATCTCTCTATTTTACATTCCTTATATGATAAGATAGTAACACATTAAGAGATAAATAAGGACAATCAGAAAAGGTCAGAATAATCTACAACTCGTGCAACTAAAGCACTTATAATACAATGATTACAAGTTTCAACTGGACCAGAACAACATAAAGGAAAGGGAGCCAATGTACGGTATAGAAGAATTGTAGGAGTAGCGAATGTGCTGTGGCTTGTGATGATAACTGGACTATTCTAAATCAAGTAAAAAGGTAGAACAGCAATACTTATTCTCTCTTACATTTCTGTAAACTATCAATTAAGCTTCCCGGTTATACTGCAGCTTAATTGTAAAGTAATCCCAATAACGATGGAACACTGATTGTTTACTACACTGCTAGTTAATGGTAATTACAGTTTAAGACATTTTAACACGCACCTCTTCGATTTTAACAACACGTCAAGTGTTTTTTCGTCTAGAAGCACGTTGATTGCAAGAACCACTATTTGCACTACCTGCAATTACTTTTTGGGATGTCTACAACGCGGTGTTGTCGACTGTCGCAGAGTATTTAAGTCTTCACGAAAGCACACACGTTTCGACTCTGCTTTGAACCGCTTGAACCGGTCTGCACGCAAGTTCCTCAAGATTCAAGTGGCACAAGCCCGCTTAAGCTGGCTGAGCAAAGCCGACTTACTTTTCAACTTGAAAGTAGTCAGCGATTGGCGAGGCTTGGTTGAAACAGTGGGGGATTCTGTGGTCAAATTAACTATACCAAGAAATATACGACAAAGACGAGAAATCTTTTCTCTTACCTGCAGATAATAATTCTGAAGCCAGGATTAGAGCAATGATATGATAATTTGGATTTTTAAACGTTCAGAGGTCATAATTACAACAGGTAGCGGTAAACTATTCTGAAAACTGCTGGAAACAGTTGATATGCTTCTTATCTATTATTATTAGTACCATGAACCCTTCTCTCGCAACGATAACTTTGAATTCTGACACCACTATTTTCAGAATAGTTAATTGGTAGTTAGTTCAAATGGCTTATAAGCATGTAGAGCATCAAAAGAGCATTTGCAGCTAATTAACAAAGCCTGCAATTATAAAGAGTACCTTATATGAGTACATCACCAACTTGTATATTTTTAGACGGCTTAAATATCCAAATATTTTCAAATAAATTCGTAAATGTGTATATAAAGTTGCCTATAATAGATCCACTTTCATGTTCTACGTGGACTGGGTTGCGCCTATTGTCTGTCTCCCTGCTTCAACGGAGGCATCCACCTCGCTCGTAAGTTTCATTAAAAATCAAGTCAATAACTAGAAAATGGCTTATATCGTCGAGCCAGACGTAGTCCACTATGCCTGCAGTTGTGGGCTCCTGAAACCCATTTCCAAATTGTATTTCTGTCGTCACTGTCTGGAAATCCGCTGTGGCTTCTGCATCTGCCATGAGGTAAGTGCAACTACAAGGTTAGTCAAAGAACACGAATGTTTTTTGCTGTTATCCAATTAGGTTGATTCTTTATTCTGCGGCAAGTGTTTGGATAATCGCACTAGCAAAGAAGCAGCTGAACGCAGAAACAAGTGTATCAATTGTTTCATTTGTCCATCATGCCAGCAACAACTTTCAATGCGTTCCTCTACTATCAAGACTGGTGAGGGTGCCAAAGAATCTACTAAAGTGGTCTATTTGACTTGTTTGTGGTGCAGATGGACCACTAGAGATGTTGGTATTCCTGATCAACCTGTTGGTAAGGAATTATTGCATCAGTTCTTCTGGATTTTATTTCCTTTGAATTTTATGAATCAATTTAATCAATAATTTAGGCAATAATAGATGGCCAGAAAGAGATAACGTTTATGCCAATCGTCTGCATGATATTCAAGAACGTTACAAGAGTTTGGTACTCTCAGAGATGCAGCAGCGCCTTGAAAAGGATAAGAAGAGGCAGAAAAAATATGTCACTTATACTGTAGGTAATGAGTAATTTTGTTTTGCACTCTGTTTCTATGTTTTGTACATTAGGAGCGTACAGGAATGACGGCAGCAATGATTAGGAAAAAGCATGGTATCCCAGATCCACCTAATCCTCACCTGAAGAACAAACTCAATAAAGCAGAGCCTGCAATTGCTCATGAGGATGTTCCTGACTTGCCTGAGGATTTTTTGACACAACCAATTGTGTTAACAAACAGTAAGTTGACATAACATCTATTGTAGCAACAATGTATTGTAAGCAATTATTGTAAAACTTAAACTATTAGTAACCACAATGGATCAACGTTTGATTCAACCTGACATGCAGCCAACTTCCGTCGATAAATTATATCCAGTACGTAAACAGCTCTTCGTGAAGCAATCTCTACGCTGCAGGAAGTGCGAGCATAATGTCAGTAAACCAGAGTATAATCCCAACAGCATCAAGTTTAAAATCCAATTGTTTGCTTATTATTACATCCCCGAAGTTCGCATTTTCACTGTGGAACCACTAAGAGTCGACGAAAAGTGCGAACTTCTCTTGAAGTTTGTCAATCCTACTCAGTATCAAACAACTATCAAGTTAGTGCCTTATGTAAAGAAGGTAATCAAGTCTGAAAGCAGCAAAGAAGAAAGTGTTGAAGGAGAAACAAAGGAAGTACCCAAGGAACAAAAGGTTGAGGTATAGAAATGTTGTGTTTTAGGAGGATGATTGCTTTAATTGGTGTTACTTTTAAGACCAAGGAACCAACTAGTCTGTCATCACTTCCAAGTTTGGCTAGTTTATCTCTTACTCGTCAGCAAAGCACCACTATCAAGCCTCGTCCAGTAGACATTGACTTAACAGCAGATATACAAATTCCAGATTTTAACTTCATTTTGCCTCCCAGGGATGATGCTGCTGAATATGATGATACTGGAGATAATCACAACTATCAGGATGATCCCAAGTATACTTCTTCAATCTTGGGTACACATTTTGTTATGTAATTTCTTCTTGTATTGCTTCCTAGGATTGTAGTGCATAGGAAATGCAACAAAGCAACAATTCGTCTCCAAGTTATCCCTAAAGCGATGGAATTGGGTGAGGAAGTTGTAGTCGCATTTACAATGCAGCATATCTACACCACGACCAGTATTGAAAGCAAGGAGCCAGTCAAAAGTTTTCTTGGTGTTGATGTCTTCTTGAGTTTGGGGAAGTTGGTAGGCTCCCAGTAATTTATATCCGATATTAAAAGTTTAATAATAATGAGATTTTTACATGAACGCGCTTTAAAAGTGAAAGATAATACTTGGTATTTATTGCATCTAACAAAATAATTTGCTATATTAATGCTTTGAATATAGAAACGTTAATATTTATAAATTGCACTTATGGCCATGATATTTAAGTATTATGTAACATGATATGGCAATCACATTCGATAACATTACGATGTACGATACTAATTTATATTTGTCATGGAACTGGAACTTGATACCGGATATCTAGATTCTTCGATATCAATATGGGCCCATGCGTCAATTAATACTTGTTGCATTTGTCGTTTGGTTTTCCTCAACAAGACTTCATTGCTTGACAAATATATTCCCCTGAGTTCATCCACAATAAACTTACCAAAGGTTTCTAAGTGATCTGATATCTCTACCTTAGACAAATGTTGTCTTTTTGCAGTTGATGCATGATTATTTGCATCACTACCTTCTGGTTTAATGAATGAATCTTCAGCTTGCTTTCTCTTGTTTGTTTGAGTTGTGTTCTGTGAAGGTGGTGAATTAACAACCTCTAGGAAGTTTGGAATGTCTATAAAAGTATCCAATACTTCCAGATCTGAGGAGCTGCTTGCAATACTTTGAGGTGAGGGTGATCTGATATCATCCTTTATGATTTGTGATGTTTCTGGTTCTATGAACTGTATTGAACTGGGAGATTCTTCACATGTAGACTCAATTATAGTTTTTGGTTTCAATATGAAATCATCCAGGAATTGCAGCATTGGGAACCAGTAAATGGTTGGTACATAATTTGAGCCAACCTGACATGCCCTTTCCACCTAAAAAATATCAGTTGTTGGCGTACGCACCGAACAAAACTTGCGTACTTCATATTTATAGTGACATTTCCGAACTTACCTTATGTCGTTCAAATAAATACTGACTTCGTAATCCATTTAATTTCCTTTTGACGTCGTGGCCTGTACAAGTTACATCAGAATCACTCCAAAGGTGTTGCAATGTTCTAGCAATGTGTACGATAGTATTCTCCCGTATTGTTTTATTCCTGTAGAGGGTATGTTGGGGATTGTAGAGATATTCGTATTTCTTGTATTCAATGATGAGACATTTCGTTTTGGAGGCATTCCAGGACACTTTGTTGGATCTTGAATTATTGGGTAAAGACATTTTCACCACTTTGTCCCGCGTACCTATGCTGTTATCCGTAAAAACACTTAAAATATGACAAGAGCAATGGATGAAATAGAAAACTTTAATGGAAAAGTTACACTTTGATAGATATGAAATCTGTAAATTATTTAATTAAAGAAATTGAAGGCTATCCGAATGGTTGTGCTAGGGTACGGGCCGTGTCGCTACCTACAATAGTTGTGTAATAATTCCAGCTAGTGCTCGATAAAAGAAGAACAATAAAACCATAATGAATTGTATCCTAAAATTTTTATCAACGTACATTGGAAAGAAAGTATTAATTAAATTTAGCATTGAATGCTTTTTATTTCACTATGTAGACATTTTTATTAGAACCACTTCAAACTACATACCCCTATATGAATCTACTAACTGGACTATAAATCTATAATTATTTATTAACGGTAAAAAGAAATATGATGTATCTATAGCCTCACAACCTCCATAGTTGATTGATCTTTACTTGCACGTAATTGTTATGACTACCAAAAACATAATTCCTGTAAAGTTAATAAAGTACTAATGGTTTAGAAATAATTTGCAATACATAATATTCCAAAGTGCATTCATAGTATTTACATTAATTTTTTACATCAATGACATATAAGTGATACATTTTGGCAACACTTTAAACATCATATATCATCACATAGATCTTAGCCTAAAGAAAATTGGTCGCATATAAATACTGTTTGGCTTAGTGAAAATCACTGGACGTATTCAACGCACTGAGCCGTCTCGCCTGACCTGGACCCATCTTACACCCACTAATACCACTCCCTGTCGCACTTCCAGTTGCAGAACTGGTATTTCCTGCTGCAACAATAGTTGAAATATTCAAACACATTCCACCCGGTAAATTGCGACAACTACTCGGAGTTACCGTGTTTTCCTTCAACATGAGCTGATTGTTATTGTCTTCTGGACCGCACCACCCACAACAAAGTCGCACCAAACTCGCGCGGAAACTGTCTGATAGCACACCGTACAATAAGGGATTTACGACCGTATTTAGAAACGCGACTATTACTGAAAATATAAAATGTTGAGAGCCAAGAAAGAAGTTGGTGTCATCATTCTTTCTATGTCCATCGACGAAGATTAACAAGATCACTATTGTAATTGGCAGCCACATAAACAATACCATGATTACATTAAGAAACAAGACTCGTACACATTTGATGTGCTTATTGAGGCGTTGTTCTTCGTGCTGAGTAAGGGAGCCATGACGTCCATTTGGATTGGCTTGGCTGTTGGAGAATTTCCTCCCTGGCCAAGGGACGAAGATATCTGTGAGGGAAACTTCGCTCTGTCGACGTGTTTGTTTATTTTGCGGAGGGATAGAGCTGACCATTACGCATGATGACGCCCACGTAGACTTTGTCGAAATTATCTTCTGGAAAATCTTCTGATAATTGTAGACGAGAATCACCATTGGTAGAATGCAGGTGCAGATGAATGGCACAATGAAGAGAATTGAGTAGTCAAAGGTGTCATTGTGTGGGAATACAATAGTACACACGAAATCCCCGTGAATGGTTTTCTGCTCCCGGAAGTAGAGCAATAGTGGATAAAGGGCTACTGCTGTCAGCATCCAACAAAGCAAGCAATACCAGGATGCTCGTCGATCGGTTATCTTGGAACGATATGGAGGCACTACTATGCAGCGATAACGGTCCATACTGATGAGTGTCAATGTCCACAACAATACTATTCCAGACAGAACCTGATACAAACAAAACGCTTTAATATCAATTAATAAGAAGCGCACCATATTGCAAGTAGCATCTTGATAATTCCACCATATATTTTGTGCGCAATGACTGCAATGAAATAAAGGTGGTTACACGCAAATGGAGCTATCATAAATATAGGCTTACCTGAATGTATGGTAGAATCTTGCATGTTGCGTTGCCCAGCTCCCAGGATGTGGTTGTGCGCACGTAAGCCACGATTGGCATGGTGGCGGCGAAGAGAATATCAGCCGCCGCCAGGTTCAGAATGAAGCTGTTTGTGACGGTCTTCATATCGGGATATCTAAATATAGAATCACATTTAAGCAAGAACACAATTTAAACTCCAAATTGCGTAGGAATATCTTATTCCAAAAGAAAATTATAACAACATAACAATGTTTAGACCCTATTGTTTAGCGATGAGAATCAGTGCACACAGAATTGACAATTAAACCGATAGTCTAACTTATTTTTATTGCGGTCAGCCAATAAGTCGTAAAGGGTTTTACGATTAGCTTGGAATAGTATTACAGTTAACAATAATTTTGAGATTTATTTCCAGCGTCTATTTTTAGAGCCTCGTTGAAAAAGTCGTTATTTTATGCAGACTACTTTTCCTAGTTGATTGGGTTGCGGTAGTGGTTCGGATACAAAGTGCAATTTGCGTTAAGAGTATTATACACTTCATTCCACCATACTCTAGGTAAACTCATAGCTATCTTAGTAGATCGATTGGCCGAGCGCATATTTTCGAGTTGTGTTTTCCGCAAAGTTGGAAAAATTGCGAATCTTTACAGTATCAAAATGCGTCGAAGCATATGCAAGAGTTGCAAATTAAATTTTCGCCGCGCAATATCCGCTCGGGATTTGTTCTATTTTTAGTTAAGGGTTGCGCTTTCCATGCACCTGAAATTTTTCTTCTCTAAAGTTTTATTCCAAAAGCGTACTCACTAAGTACGCAATGTTTACTCTTTTAGAATATATATATTTGATTCTTTCTTGTTATTTGGTTTGTATTCTATAGTTTGAATTCAAGTACATTATGTCCTTGACACTATTAAAGGAACATCCTTGAACTTACCCGGTTTCATAAATGCAGCTGTATCTATAAATAGCACTTTCTAGAATTATAAAATACTTCCAGTTTCCACGCAATAATTAAAGTGGTTGTTTTATAAAAGTGGTAGTTAATTGCTATTGGAACGGTTTTCTCTTTTGTTCGCGCAGTTTAGTTTATTGACGGATATTTTAAGCTTGAAATTCATTAGAAGAGGAGATAAGTAATTTAAAGGATTGGGTATTTGAAGAAAAAAAAAAGGAGTGCAATTAGATTGATTATCTACAATTTGTGAAAGTGATAGACGTAGCTTAAGCTACACGGTGCTTAAAACATTAATGGGAATTTAAGTTAGAAGCCTTCGATTTTATCCTGAATGATTAATGAATAAAATTGCAATTTAACTTATAGTGACTGAAATTTAGCTTTTGTTTCTGTGTGTTCAGATGCTTGAGGAAACCATTTCTGGGTAAACCAAGAGTAGTTGTTTTTGACAAGTTAAGTAATTATTGCATCTAGGATAATTAATTATAAATTTCCATTAACTTGTATGTTGGTTTATACTCTCCGGCTACCACATAGAAATGATTGAAACAATAGATAATCATTGGCACTTCGGTAAGCTCGTTTTCCGTGCTGGAAAATTTTCCGCTGACGCACTCGAAACATGTTTTGTGTGTTTGATAACTTGCCGCAATCAATCCAGCTAGTCTTCCACTCATTGCTCTTCTCTATCCATTGCATCCTCTCACCCCTTTCAGTTGGTTTACGCTTGTGCGCGCATCAATTGATGTTACATTTTTTCGTCGCATTTTCCTCTACTTTTGATACATGAGACACAAAGCGTCTTGTACATTGCCGACTAATTTGCGAATAGTGAGTGGAAAATGAGAAAAGCAGGGATCTCATGGCATGAAAATCGACAGTGATTGATTGATGCGTACTGCACATTCGCCAACGCAATGCTAATAGTAAACTGACTGTGAGTAAAGTGCTAAAACACTGTGTAGAGGAATTTGCCGTGAGCTGTTAGTTGAAAAGAATTGCGTATTTTGCTTTAACGTGTAAGTTAGTGGGGTTATTACCGTGGTAACAGTGATGCACCCTACAAGTATGTGCCTAAGTAGAGATGGGGTGGAATGCCGCTTTAGGAGTGGGTGATGAGATGTATTGCAGTTTAGGGTACCAATGACAAGCATGCCTTTCATTTCTTTTCTTTACTATTTGTCGTCGCGACAGATAGAAACCATTAATGCAAGGGAGACACGAAGATTGCAACACTTTTCACAGGTGAAGGAAATTTTCTATGTAATGACAAATTTCAATCGGTGCCATTTACAGAAAAATTTTGCAATTTCTAGTTGTACTATTTTCATAGTTCTCAGCACTTTATTCGGTAGAAGAATTGTGACAAATCAATTTGCCAAAATTCATTTTTTTAAGATATATTGTTATTCAAGTACTGTAACAATATACTGTCATATTCGAATTGCGAGACGAATTGTTTCTAGCGCCGCCAATAGTTCACTTGTTTTTCTATTTGGTATTGTCTCTTTGAAGCACGTTGGAATTTCAATTCTGACTTGTTTTTTATTTACTACTATGTTAATTAATATTAAATAAAGTTTAGCATCATACATTGTTTGTTGTTAGGCAGTTCAAAGTTTGAATGTGCAACTAGTTAAAAGTTTAACAAGAATCATATCTGCTGCAATATGCTGTTGATTTCTTGTGAGAATATTCCGTCTAATTTTAAAAATCACTATATTAGAATGTACAAGAAATAAGAAAATATGTTTGAATTCTCTCCGAATTTAATTATTATCTTAAGAATAAAAATATATCTTCAATTACCTGAATACGCAGACTGCTATTGTGATATTTGTTGCCACTGATACAATAAAAATAATGATAAACAAAGCCACTTCAACAACCACATCGAGAACAGACTTCTCCTTATCGAAATCATTGTAATACGTGAAGAAGTATCGATACCCCCATCCATTAATGGTATCTTTACCGTAGACGTATGAAGAGTTCCACATCATGTCAAAATGTCAAAATTAGCTACAGTCTTGACATTTTCTCATCCCTGAAATTACAAGATTCAATTGAAATATAATATCTTAAGCAGAAGTATTCTATGACCACTTGAGTTATTTATATTCTGCAAATTTCTTGGAAAATGACTTAATCGAGTCTTGGGGATCGCCCGTGAGTGGCAGGGAAGACATGATAAAACGCAAAAATAAACACAAAAAAATAAAATAATTTGCGTGGATGGGAAAATGTCTCAACGTTTTAAATTTGCTTTATTAAAGTCCGTGCTTTTCAACGTTTCTGAACATGTGCAGGGTGAAAAAGAGCTCAAGCGGTTCCTCTCCGTAGGTTGTGAATTTCGTGTATATTTTATCAAATTAGACATTCAGAAACTCAGAGTTCTTGTAATTGACGATGGATATCTGACAAAGAGTGAAGTGCTAAAAAAAACAACCGAAGTTGAAGTCTTTTTACCTTAATCATTCTAGTAAAAACCTGACACAAGTGGAACCAACGTCGGCAGTGAAGCATGAATAACAATGACTAATTTGATTGCATTTTCTACATTACATTCTTTTAATTTGATAGTACTTCATGAAAAGTAATGTCATGTCTGTCCGAGGCGAGACAAATTGGCAATTTAATCAAATAATGTTCAACTGTTTGCATTTAACATCTTTAACTTGCTAATGCAATAGGGTGTCAAAGCAGTAAAAAGTTGATCGAAAAAGCGAAACATTTGAGGGATGTAAAGTTACAGTCGCTCCAAAGCATAAACGAAGAACAAAATGTGATAATTTCTTTCTACGAGGTTGAACTGTAAAGTGTTGCGGACGTTGCAAACTTTATCGAGCGCCAATTATTGAGCGTTGAACTTTAAGCAAATTTAAAGCAGGCTAGGTACACACAAATTCAATTATGATTGACATGCAAGGGTGTGACTTCGAATGAGATAATTATAGCTTGAAGAGTTATTTTTAGCAGATTGATAGAAAAACTAAGAAGTTGAGTCAATGAAAAAGAAATAAATCAATGTTTCGTCGGTGCTTTTAAGAAGATTTCTTATTATTTCTGCAAGAATAGCTTTATATATCCAGACATTACTTTGATCTGATCGTTTTGTGGCAATTGTTGTAATTGTATAAAAATGACACTAACAAGAGACAACATACAAGCAAGGAATGAAAGTGGAGATGAAAATAATAAGAGAGTTGTTTGAATGAATGAAAGACGGATGCGCTTCGTTAGGATATAATTTGAATTAGTTGAGATAATTCTGAAATAGAAGGTATTCTAGTGAGTTGTTGAATTTGAGCATCAGTTGGAATTATCCCAGTTAATTCAACTTAAGTGGAGATACAGACGTTTTACAACTTTATTTAATTTGAAATGTTTTAGGTTCTAATTACTTATCTCCGACATAAATATAATTCATGCGCAATCTAAACTAAATTATAATTTGAGAGAAATTATGGTGATTACCTCAATAAAATGCAATTACATTTTGATTACAACAAACTTAAATAAAATAGAGAAGTTTGAATTTACCTGCTTGACGATGCACATGTGCCAACTAAGTATTATTCAACATTGCTGATTTCTTTTGAATGTTAATCACGCTGCAGTTATTTAAACTGTAGACATTTTTATGCACCAAACTAACATATTACTAATTTCTTTATTAAAAACTATTTGTTCACAGTTAATTACAAATATTGCTTCTGGCTTCTATTTAAGTTAATTAGATTTTCGCGTAATTGATTTTTATTGTTGAATTCGTGTACAGTTTAAAACTTGGCTCGACCGTGAAAAGCGTGCGTTGCCGTCAAGGTTTGCGCGGCGTCTGGCGTGTGCAGCAGTGGCGGCGGTATACCAAAGCGAGTGAGCTTTGAATACACTATTGCCGCCGCCGGCAGCGGCGGTCAAGCAGAGGTTGGAGCAAACACTCGACGCGCGCACCCTCCCGATACGCCCGCTTAAAGGTTTGCCACGCTTTGATCACAATGTGAACGTTTTGTTATATTATCAACAAATTATGCTGATTCAAATGAAACAATGCATAATGCACAATTTGCAATGTTCACTGGCGTTATTGATTCAATGTGTATGAGCGCGTAATATATGTTTGACATTTGTTAGTCATTGAAATTGCATCAAATTGGCGTGCTTTGAGTATCTTTGAGTATCGTAATTAGCACGATTTGATACAAACAACTCAAGCAGCATTAATATTATAGCAGAATTTACTTACATATACATATGTATTAGCACAAAAATCTAACCCAAATTGTATGTTTATAGATGCACTTAGAATAAATTGCTCAGATTTTAAATATGAAGTGATCTTTGAAATTCATAAATGGGCATCTCAGAATTTATGGTTTTTTGATCTCTTCCTCTTCTTCCTCAAACTTTTTGTTAGGACTCAATCTTGTTCTTTAAAGCTTTAATTAGCCCGGTTTTCTTCTGATGTTGATGACCACGAATCTTTCCATCTTTTGAGCGGTCGGCCTATTGGTTTTGTTTTGTTTGGTCTCTGATTCATTCATTCTGTCAACGTGAGCGTTCCAATTCCTCCTTTCTTCTCTTGACCACCGTACTTACTTCGTATCCGGTTCCTTAGTGTCACTCCTTTTTTGATCTCGTATTAATAAATTTCGTTCTGAGAATATTTTCTGGTACAGTACAAAGCGTTTAAGATTGTGACCCGACATGTTAATAGAAATATAAAACACAACAAATAATGGTTGAAGTGAGTAGTGATATGGCTCAACGTTGGGAAGAAATATTTTGCATAGCAGGGAGGCGTTCTGGCACTCTTTTAATAATTAATTGCATCTATCTTACATTATACGCAAACACCACAAATTGTTTATATTAAACACAGTGCTTGGTGTTATTAATTGGAATATACAAGCTCGGAAGTAAACATTAAAGTCAACAGTCTTTTGTACACATTTCGGAACAATAGAATCTTCAGCTACAGTTCAAGCAAGTTCAATAATATCTAGTACATTATTAAATGTACTCCTAAGAGCTACTTGTACCAATGAAAATAATCTGTACTTGATTTTTCCTGTTTAGAAAAACGATGAGCAATGGCATTTGATTCGGCAAAAATTTAAATATTAATAATTAGAGTATTGTTGAGTATGGCCATAAAGTATTTATTATGTTGATGGAACTTAAGTATAACACTAAATATTTATTTTGTTGATAAAATTTCATTATAACACTTACTTTTAGTCACTTGTTAAAACGTTTGTAGCATGTTGCCTTCTTCAGTACAACAAGAACACAGAATTTTTAGAATTCAATAAAATACTCATAGTATGACCTAAGCATACTGCAGCAAGAACACTTTCATTGTTGCTGGGATTTTCTTTTAAATATGAAATGATGGTTTGGTTTGGATTAGTTTCTTAATATGTGATTATTGTTAAAAATTGCAAATGAATATCACAATGTAATAAAAATAATTGAGATATGTATTTTTCGAATGTTATCAATATATTTGATTATGTTGATAAGATTTTACTATAACATTTACTTTTTGTCACTTGGTATTATGTTTTCAGCATATTGACTTCTTCAGTATGAACAGATGATAATATCGAGTTTAGTTCACAAGAAGAAAAGTGTTATTCTTCTTGTGAACTAAAAAGTTCACAAAATTATTGTGATAAATAATAATAAACACAACAAATTGGTGTATTATTGAGTGTGGTTACGAAGTATTTAAGATTCATTAAGTTGGTAAGATAGAACGTTTTCGGCATGTTGCCTTCTTCACTTAACAGTGAACTCAACAATACACCAATTTATTTGAATAATCTAAACAATTTCATACGTTAGTTGCTATCTTTTCTATCACATACCGGTGTAAAATTTTTTCACACAATTTATTGTATTTATTATTATTTATCACCATAATTTTGTGAACTTTTTAGTTCACAAGAAAAAAAGTGTTACACTCGCCATTATTCCCATTCTTTAATGAGAATACTGGATGGATTAGTGATAGGTATAAATTTCCGAGAAAACTCTGTGACCAGACATTGTTATATTAGGAATATATATTATAATATAGCCACTTCTGAGACTGATACAGTCTTTAAGCAACCCAACAATTTTAAGCCTGGTTTACAAGTAAAATTCATACAGAATAAATATCCCGGATATTTTTTCCCTCTGTTTTTGTGTTATATAGGTATATTTTTTAATTTCGTTATTAATGTAACAAATAAAAACTTGAACAACAAGTTATGGTACAAATTAAGCTGCTGCACGATACTGAAAATAAAATATTCATAATACTTGTTGTTCGCTTGTTGCAATACCCAACATATGTAAAGTTCAAAGTAACGAGAAAAAATAATATCTTTCTATTTCTATCAGATTTTATGATTGTGTTCAAATTTCAAAGATTCCAACTTTAAATATGGTTGACTTGTCAATGGAATAGTTGAACAATATTGCGGCCGTAAAAATTGCATTACTATTTATTAGTGTAATTTGATCTGATTTCTAAGTACCAACGTACATGCATATTTTAAATAAATTACATTGGCTTTGCAACTGCAATTTTCCAACCCTTAAAATTTATATTCTTTGAAGAACAATGATACCCAACTATTACATAATTACTCAAAATTAATAAGGGTTATTGCATTCTTAATGCATTTTCAAAGACTAACATCTCGAATGATTTGGGTAAAACTTGCTACATACTTGTCTATTTTGTACTTAAAATCCAGGAGGTATTAAATAATTTCTGAATATTCTCCACATCCTTCTAAAGTTTGTGATATCGCATAGTGTTATTTTGAGTGTCTAGTATTTGCATGAAGCAACTTTTAATAGTAGTGGGAAGGTTTGTCACCTGATTGAGAAGTTTAGGACTTTGATTTGTAATGCATGCAATTATTTCAAGTGCAGCACGTGGTAAAGTACGTTAAATTTAATTCAAGCATCAAGAACAAAATATGTTGTATGTTGCAACACAAATAAAACACAATTTCATTTTTGTTTCTAAATAGAGTAAGTTGTGCTAAGCAATAAAAACAGTTGTGACTTTTTGTACAATCAAATTAACATATTAATGATAATTTTATTTCAAATGTTGGTGATTTAACACAATTTATTTACGCCAAGATTGAAGTAGGTCGTAATTAAACAAAATCATTTTTTTCTAGGATGCCAAACTAATGACTTTGATCAACATAGACAATCAAAAACCAAACCATACTTACGCATAAATACAATGTACCTATTTGCTACTGCTCACAACCAAGAAGATGTGTCAAAAATTAAGGGGCTTGTGAGATGATGTCATGTGCAATCGCAAACAAACTAAGAATACTGAAAATCCAGTTATTGATCAGTAAGTTTTAATTTTTTCGGGAATTTGTCACGATATTTTTCACCAAGTTAGTGGCGTTGCTAGGGAGACCTACAGCATTGTCAACACAGGTTGTAAACTTTGCAAGCAGGCTGCGAGATTGTTGGAGAAGAACCTTAACATTGTTTGTAATTCATACTATATGTCCCAAGAAGTAGGCTTCATCTGTGGAGTCAATTTATTCAGATTGAATCGCAGCAGAATCCTAAAACATAAGTGTGTTAATTAATATTATAATTAGAGAGTAAATAAGGTTTGAAGGACTTACAACTTACGCTAAGCAAGAAGCATAAAGAGAATGCAAGTTTTATTTTCATTTTTAATATATCAAATTTTGAGGTTCTATTGAGACTTCTTTGAGTATTGTTGATGTTTTACAAGGGGTAGGTTGCTAGCCTTATTCCTAAACCCTACTCCTTTTTGAACCCGGTCAGCACGTGGAGCGCATGAACCCGGACAGAATTACCCACTGGGCTTCGGCGTAAAGACCTCTTAAGATCAGATCACTCAACCGACCACCTAAAAGATGGTCTAATAGCTAGCCCTCTGCTTTACAAGAAAAATAAAAGTCTTAAAAGAACACGCAGAATTGCCTACTAAGCAGGAAGAAGAAAAAGAAGATATATCAAATGTAAAGTGTGGGTAATTTATAAAATTTTGGTTTTGTTTCTTACTATGTCAATTTGTATAAAATAATCCTCATGCAGTTCGCCACAACTATGTAGAATATTGCATATTATCGACAGTTTTGAATAATTTACGCATTTCTAGCATTCAATAACACTGTTTTCACTACAAACATTTGCGTACATGCAAGATACGATCAGTAAGATATGAAAACTAGATTATATTCTATTACATTAGATCTAATTTCACAGTATCATGCATTTTAATGAAATCTTCTATGAGTTCTCTGCTTCCCATAAATAACCTTGTTTGAGCACAAAAACTGTACAAAGTGCAAAATGAATGCTTCTTACAACATAGTAGTTGCCACGTGGCAAATTGATAGCCTACATGAATACACGACACTACGCCAATTTGAAATGTCATTCATATTTATTCCATGAATAAATTTAGTCCTCGCGCTCGTCAGTACACTCTCTGCAGACATCCTTGCATATTACATCAATCCTTACGTGCCAATAAACGACATCAGTTGATCTTTATAAATAAATTCAACTCTGACTAAAATCAAATTACAATCCTTGCATAAACATACTGTGACACTTGTCAATTGCTTTGTTGATATTTGGTTTCCTTCCAAATTTGCGCGCAAGACCTACGCCAAATTAATTAATTAACTTAGGATTATCTAAGATAATTTTAATTACTTCCAATTAGATTATTAAACGCTCTTTACTATACTACTTTGTGGTTTGTTCGCTTATTTGTATTGCAAATAAACTTCAGGATCAAACGTTCTGCTCTGTCTCTGTTTGTGAGTAGCTGAGTGGCATTAATTAATGATCTCATTAGAAATTAGATTTTAAGGACTAATCTCTTAAAGAACATGGTTGACACTAACTATTAACGTAGGCAAAGTCAAACCTAGTAAGCACGCGATGCGAGTTGGGAAAATAAAAGTCACGTTAAATGGACATTAATGACGACATGCAATGAAGAAAAGAGGACTAAATGTTGACTAATATTAGCATTATTAAGAGTAATGATATCTATTGGTATATTTATGTTTTTTTGGTAGTAATTATTACTGTAAAAAGCGTGACTGATCATGAGCAGGCAAATTTTCTTCAAAATGGTAAATATATCAAACTAGTTTTTAATTTCAAAAATATATAGCAACTAATTCATACAACTACATTTGGTATACACATTATAGTTAAAGTTATTATCAAATTATAACACTGCAAAATTGCGATAAAAATTTCTATTTGAATAGATCTTGCTTGCGATTAAAATTGCCATTAACAAAAATTGACCATATTTTATGTCAGTACGTCCTATAAGCCCGATGAAAACCTATTTATAGAAAAATGTTGTAATTTTATTTCTACGTGGTTAAGAAGAAAGTTTGTGCAAAAATCTTGGAGATGAATTAAATTTACCAAGGCATTGTAAAAGAAACATTATTCATTATTAAAATTGGCAGATGATTCGTTTATTTATTAAAGCTAAAGAAACAAATAAAAAAGAAATATATTTTTTCTCAGAAAGAAAATGTATTTACAGCAAGTGGGTAACATCTGTAAGAAGCTAAAAATACAATACAATAAAAATTAATTCTATTCCACAATCACAAATATTTAGATCATATACAACAACGATATTTTTCCTTCTTTGATCTTCGTAGTGGTGTGCTTAAATTTTCCCGGAATGACGTCAACAATTCCTCCATCGAGTTGTGATTGTTTATCTGTTCTCGCACACGTTTACCGCATTACAACTCTGGAAACATAAATTCGCGAGTAATTTGCACCGAAGTACCTGTACTGTAATTGCAGTGCCGCAAGCCGAAGGCATGAAACTTCAAGACGGTTGGTTTTTTGGACGCATTTATTTGTTTCTACAGTGTCTCAGTGCTTGTACATTTGTAAGCGAATATTTGCATAGCAGTTGTGTTTATTTGCTATTGGAGATATTTGAGCAGATATCAAACGAGTGAAATAAATTATAAATACAGCGCGAGCGAAGAAAAAACATTGGTGTTTAACTTGTTTTTGTAGCTTAAAACATGCAGAGATTTGTGTTTAAAGAATTTTCTTTCTGAGAGTCAATATTTGATTCTAATGAATACAGAAAGAAGACAGATGTACAGCGTTTAATTGACTGTAGAATTAAATACTAATTAGAATTAAACCAAAAGCATCCATTTCTACTTCATTTTGTTTTAATGCATTTGCAACAACACCGCTTAGCAGGATAAAGATTCAACAAAATCCAAGTGCGTCTTTCATTCTATATTATAGTGATTCAGTTATTTTAGTCTAGAATTACTGGATTTTATAAAAACCAGATAATTAAGACTGTGTATTTTAGTCATATTTTTTGTTCAAACATTAAACAATCTGTTTATCTTCTTAAACTAAGCTGTATACTTGTCAGAAATGTGTCATTTATCTTATTAATCATTTTTAGGATGCATTGTTTTTTTTTTTTTCTATTCTCTAATTTTTATGTCAATTCTCAATTCTTGATTTCAACCGTAGAAAGTGCGACTTAAGAATGTCTCAATCTTCAACAAACGACCGTCCTTCACTTCACTCGCCTGCTCACAATATGTCACCAGCCGGTGTTCTTAGACTTCATATCGCCGCCTCTGAAATTCCAGATCATACTCAGCATGAGCCGGAAACTCTGAAAGCATGTCGAAGTTATCCGTCTATGAGTTACTATTGCGGTGAATGGGATACCAACCGTTGGAAAGGCCATGGAGAATATACATTCCCACATGGTTTGTTCTTCTAGGGTTTCATTTAATTGAAATAAATTGACTTTGCAATAAAGGTGTTAAGTATTATGGTGAAATGGATGATACTGATTTCCACGGTGAGGGAATTTTAGTTTATCCCTTCAAACAACGACTTATTGGCAAATGGAACAAAGGAAAGCTAGTAAATTGGACATACGATTTTCAAGATATCTCATATCGCGATCCGTGGAAATATTGCTTATTCCCAGATCGTCGCTTTGTGGACAGCATAGAAGCGGAATTAAAACCACCGGACTTGGAACGGAGGTCACCAAAGAAACGTCCTGTTCTTATGCCGGATTGCTATGACGTTGGACATGGCATCTACGAGACAAAGATCAGATGCATTGTTAGTGATAAAAGAGATAGAATTCTCAAGTTGGTGGTTATTAGTATTATTAAGGATAAATAAAAAAATATTTTTGTTTTAGAGTGCCAAGTTTAGAGGAAGAAAAATGGATATTAAAAACATGCCGAAAGCGTGAACAGGGACCAGTTGGGTATATGCCCGAGTTGTATGAATATTGGACGAATGGGACGCGAGAGTCTACCCAACAAATTCTAGAAGGACTCGAGAAGGAGTTCAGTGGTGAAGGGACATAATCGTATTGCGACATGCTAAATAAATTTGATGTCTAGCCTCGATACAAATCGATAAATCTTTGATTTTTATTGCTATTGATTATAAATCTTTGTGGATTACGACATAGACGTCGTAACATGCTGAAAGGATTTTTACGAGATGATAAAACTGGACCAATTTCGAGAAGATTAGAAATTGTCGTAGTGAATTTGATTAGGGGATATTACACTTATGGCAAGTAAACTTTTTAAACACTGTTTTGATCTAGGAATTTAAATAGTAGCACTTAATTCAGGAAAGAATCAAGAGTAATAATTAATTTCATATATTTTAAAAGATTTCTTCGGCACAAATATACAAAAGTTGTCAAATTAAAGTCACTCTTACATTGTTGTATCTTACATCTTACTAGTAATGCAACTACTCTCGGAATTACCATCTATTCTAAGAATAGCCCAATATCAATTGCCAACGTCATTGCGAGCAATACCGAGCTATTGCTAATGATAAAATTAATACGTCCATACGATTCTTCCACTCGTTCATTCAATCATCCAATTCGAGGCACCCTGGGATTTAGCTCGTATAATAAATTGATCTGTCAATATCAACGCTGCAATTACTAGAGTTGCATACCCTATGAATTTCCATCTTTCCAACAATAAACTGGCATGTCAGAATATATCTATATATATATACATTAGAAAAATACAAATATTTTATCTTAATATTACTGATATATAGCAATTTCCATACTTTTAGAATATCCCACAGGCAATAAACAAAACGCTTTGCAAATTAGTTCCTCATATTAAATATTCCTTATTATATTAGCTTGCTTGTCTTTTGGTTCATGGCAATAAACGCGGATTAAACCGGCCCATGTGCAGTATTAACCCTGTGGGATTGTGCCGAACAAAGTACAAGAATGGTCGGTCGAAACGTAACCTCGGCGGGTCGGGAAGTCGGGCCTGACGAGGCCGCAACGGTAATGGCAATGCGTATAAACTGGGATCATGCAGAGGATCATGAAAAGCACGTTGATAATCCCTTGGTTCCTCGGAGAGTTCCGAATCATAATACGCACTGTCCGGTGGCAATGTATCTTTGAATTTCCTACTCCTTCGATACGTACGATTTGCAGTTGCTGGATAGATTTCAGAGTGGTGCGTTTCTCCAATGACTTCTTCTCCACAAGTGGCGAAATTGTTGACTTGGAGTATATCGGAGAGATATAGATCATTGGCGACTCCGTTTAACCCACGTAGATCAGCCTTGGCAGCATCAAAGAGATCTTTCATGCCCATTTGCTGTAAGGCTACTGTGGCGTTGATGACGGATCGATGTTGGAAACGAGGAATTTGCACTTCAAGACCAGGGCGCGGAATAAGAGTCATTAGGAGACGAGACCAGGATTTTTCTTTAAAGGCACCACCAATTAGACTACGCTCTAAACGGGCTAGACCATCACCAGGTGCAGCTATCCCTTGTTGGCCTGGGATGACAAAAATAGTGCTAATTGTTTGTTGTTTTGAGCCAAGAGCAACTGCAGTTGCATCCAGAAGAGGATCGTAACCAGCGAGAAAGTTATCTCGCCATACTGCAGCTGAAATTGGGACCAATCTACGTTGTCGAATTGATGGTAAAACCACAAAGTATAACTCCCCATCGCGGCCTTCCACCGAAGCATCTGTGCAATCAGTCTGCAAAGCAAAATATAATTACAAGTTTTTATACCATCAAATTAGGTATAACTCACCTGGAAGATACTAGCACTAACACCAGCCAAAGGCTTTTTCACTGTGATACTGCCGTCTTTAATATACTCAGGAATTTTCCCATCAGTCTGCTTTTTCACAATCAAATTAGTCCTGCGTCTGATGATATCCCCAATCTCTTTAAAACTCACTTCCTCAACATGACCGTCATAGAAAGCTTTAGCCCTTTCCTTATAAAAGTTCAGCAAGTGACCCTTTGACTTATCACTATATAGTTCTCGAAGGATTACACTGGTAGCAACACCTCCCTCTTTAGACACCTGCAAACTCTCACTGACATTCTTAAAAATTAGATGCGGATTGAAGGTGACCATATCATCTAGACGAAGAATTTCATTCATTTCACCGGATGTGGCTCCTCGTGCCCCAAGGAAGACCATTGCTAGCAGACTAGTAGCTGCAAACGGAGAGAGCACAACGGAGCGGGCAGATGAAATGCCAGTTGTAACTGACTTCCAGAAACCGAAAGCTAGCTCATTGCACAAAGCTACAAATTGGTATATATCTTGATCCAAGTGTTTGGTGGTTTCTTCAAGGCCGCTGAGTTGGGGCATTGGGCTCAACTCTACTGGACGAGCTGGTTGTGGAAGTTTGCTCTCAGGAATTGCTGAGTTGGTTGCATTTGAAACCTTTTCTTTGTTAGAAGAAGATGATTTATTGTGAGGTGCAATTGTTGAGACAATAGTCCACTCTATAACTGTTTCATTTAGCACAGGAATCTCGGTGTTCGAGTTAATAGCATCAGCTGAAATTGTTTCGGTGGTTACTTCCTTAGGGTCTAATGTTGAAAGCACTGAAAGTGTTGTTTTGGGACTTTCTGTAACAGTAATAGGTGCATTTGTAGTTGCATACAGCGGTTTTGTAATAATTAATACGGTAGTCTCTTTGGGAACATTATCTGTTTTCGTTGTAAGCTCCTTGATCAAGTCTTCAATGCTTAAAGTAGAAGCTTCTTTTTGGGAACTAGTAGAAATTGCATTTGTAGATGTTACACTTTCTGTTTCGAACTCAGAAAGGGCAGATTTACTAGTCACTTCCTTGTCTGCATTTGTAGAAGCGAGTGTATCAGAATCATCTGAAACTATATTTTGTGCCAGCGTCGAATCCAGAAACTTCTCAGTTGTGCCAGCAGTGAATGCATTATGAACCTTGTTGCTTTCAGTGTCTGTTTGAATATTTATTGGGTTTAATGTAGTTGCAGATTCTATATCAACATTCTTCTCATTTGCTACACTTTGAATAGTTTGAACCGTAGTGGTGAGACTCACGTTGTCTTGCTTTAAACCATACAGTATTTCATCAAAAACAAGAGGAAGATCTTTCACTACTTCAGTAGTAGCTTCAGTTGGTAAATCGGTGGTGGTAGAAAGAACTGTCGTTGTTTCAGTTGCTATACCTATCTCATTTGCATTTACAACATCAATTCTTGTGTGGTCATAGGTGGTAGCTTCACTATTAAGAATTTCATTGGTAGTAGAAGCAAATCTCTCATCTGATTCAGTAGTCTGCCCTTGGGTCAATTCTGTTTTTGTGTCTATCTCAGTTTCTAAACCTAAATCATTATTTTTAAGTTGATTCTGAGTAGTCTCTGGTTTGAGTGTAGATTGCTCAGTTGTTAATTCCGATATGCCTGTTGTGGTCTCACTGAAGATGTCAGTGGTCTTAACTCTAAATTCCAATGACTCTGTTTCCGGTTTATCTAGAATTTCTGTTGTTGTGGGTAAATCTTCCAAGGTTGTTAATCCTTGAAAATCAGATCCAACAACTTGGGATAGTAATGATCCAACCGCTTCATTCAAGAGCAAGTCATCTGAAATATTTTTATCTGGTTGTGACAGATTTGGAAAAGTAGAAATTTCTTCTGGTATGGTTGTGGTAGGTGTAGATGTTACAGTAGTAGTAGGGGAATTGGTTGTAGTTCTAATATTGGTTGTTATTTTTGAAGTAAAACTAATTGGTTTCGTTGACGTGGCTAAAGTTGGTTTACTTATTTTAGATGCTTGGGATACTTCCTGGATGTTACCAACTGCTTGTTGGATTAATTGTTCAATAGAATTAACCAAATTGGGTTCCTTTAATGTAGAACTAAGAAGGTTTGAAGTTGCAGCCAAGTTTTGGCTTGTGGGCAATTTAATCGTGGTTTTCTCTGTGTCAAAAGTGGCTGGAGAAGTTCTAAGAGTAGTAGTTGTTAGTTTCAAGATGGTTGGTCTCAAAGTTGTACTTCTAATAAACTTGGGCGTTGATGAAAATGGTATTGTAGTGCTTGGAGTTGCAGTTGTACTCTTTGAAAATTCCTTATTAATTTCATAAATATTAGTAGAAGTCAACAGCAACTGTTGGTACTTTTCAATATCCAATTTAGATTGTGTTGTTTGCTCAAGAGTGCTACTCACTGCACTATCCTCATCAACTTTAACATTCTGATGGCCATTCACCGAATTCAACGTAATCAATGGTTCGCTTTCCTTCAAAACATTTCCTACAGTAGTAGACGTAGATTCTAGCTTGTTCAGAAACAAAGTTAGTTGTTCTTTGGTAGTAATAGGAATACGAGTGTTTGTCTTCTCATCAATTATAAACAATGCACCTTCAGAGACTGATGGTGTTCTAGGTGTGGTCCTTACAAAAATAGGTTTCTTTGAAGTAGAAGCTGCTGAACTTAATGCACTGAAACCAGCTGTTGTGCTGTAAGATTCAATGTTGTGGACTGGCTCAAATAATTGGATAAAATGTGATGAAGCCTGTGCTACATTGGCGATTGCGGCAGGTGTTACTGATGAACTTGTTGTATGCTTTACACGTTCTAACGCATCTGGAGCTTCATCTATTGGATCTAGAGATATAGTTGGTTGAGCTGTTGTGGTAGTTGTAGTTATTGTTGGCTTGCGATAGGGTCTTGTACTTCTGGTGGTAATTCTAGGAACTGCAGTAGTTGGGGTAGTTTTGGCTCTCTTTGTGGTTGTAGTAGTTTTTATTGTTTTTTTAGTTGTAGTTGAAGGTGGTGTGGTTGCAGTCATAGGTGCTTTCAGAGTGGAAGGTTTCAATGTTGATGCAACTGTTGCTGTTGTAGATTTTCTCGTTGTGGTTGTACTCTTAAAACCTTGTGGTTTCTTCACGATAGGCATCATATTCTCCTCTTGATTTTCTACAATAATAGTCTCTGGAGTTATACTAGTCGGAGGTTTAGCTGGCTTAATTTCGTCCCCATTGTTACCAAAAATAGCTGGAAGGATAACACTCCAAGAAGAACTAACATCAGGTGTGTCCAGTACAATATTACTGGAAGCATTGTAATTGGTCCCTTTTTCGATCTCTGCTTTTAGAACACTCTGCACATTGCTAACCACATCATTTACTTTCTTTTCTGGGGAATGTGAATTCTGATTGAATGCATCGCCATCTGCATTGGCAATGATTCCTTGGATTTCAGATAGAGTCATTAGCCGCTTGACAAGATCCCCAGAATCACTAAAGGTGTAGAATTCATATCTGTCTGGATTGAGTAGGTTGATAGGACTCGCCACTTGAGATGAAGATGATGGTTTCGATTGAGGTTTACCAACTGCATCAGAATAGATCTTTTCAGAGCCAGTGTCCATTATTACCGAGACTGATGTCACCACACTGGAAGTAAAATAATTGATAATTTTTTCAATGTTGACGAAACATTTTATTGGTTTTATTCGTAAATATTGTGTAACGCATTGTGTATTACATTGTAGAATTATGGTGCGTGCTCATTGCTTGATAATGAATAAACCTTTACGAATTGCCCAATGACAGTTTTAATAATTATCCTCGCATTATTCGCATTTCCAAGTGTGGCACGTGTTGCAATCTGGCAGAAACTGCATGTGTGGCCAGAAAAAGCGTTCGTTCTATTCCCTCAACTAAGCAATGCGTATCGACATTCACATTTATTGCAATTACTGTATCATAATTTCTTCATTCCTTGAGTACCATCAACGAATGCCATTAGTGAGACTTTCACACATTACTCGAAGGTAAAATGTATTTAATTCTTTTAGTAGACTTAATGAGGATGGTTACAAATGGTTTGCGAAAGAAATAAATTACTGTAATATTTAATATAAAACTGAATTCAATCAATACAATGAAAATACAAGAGACTAGTTTTTTTTATTTATTGAGTGACACCGGTTTAAGGCTGTTAACCTCCGAGTTAAACTTTATTTATGTAAATGATAGAACCGCTCAAGTTTAAATTAATTTCCCACTCTGATAGCTCCCATGACATATCATCACACAGAACTATGACAAGATAAGTAAAAAAACTCAATCTAATTTTAGTTGAGTTAGTTGAGGGGTGTTTACCTTGAGCCTAGAACTTTTCGAGATACGCCATCGTCTCGCGGACCTTCAAATGGAAGTTCTGTTGTGGATTCTGCGTTTCCAACTGAAGGATATGCGTGAATCAGCTGATGGGTTAATCCTGCACAGAGCAGGAGTGTAAAGAGCCACATCTTCTGCAAAGAAAACATTTGAAGATTAATATACCAAGCAATTTCAAGTTATAATATATGACTATTACAAGTATTAATTATTACAGCTAAAATTAACAATTATTTGCAAAATAAGTAAACATTGTTGCATTACTTTAACAGTATTAAAACACTTTTATTCCAATCCAAGTATATACATTTATTCCCGAAGATATTTTGGTCAATTTTAGTAAGCATTTGATTTTGATAATTGCTAAAATTATTAAGTCAGCATTAATCATTCCAATAAAACCAATTGGTTCGAATAAGGCTCAAAAAATAACTGAAAACAAAAAAATTCACTCAGTTCTCACCTTTTAGTCAGTATTTCCTATGATTTGCTTCTGAATGAAGCAGTTAGTATCACATTTATATATGACTTTAGAAATTAATTACTCAGAAATTAATGCAGATAAATCATTGGTCATTGCGGCCAATAGATTAGGATCTATTGGCAAACAGATGAAAAAAAAAAAGATAAGATAAATATCACCAAAAATTATAACAATTTTAGAAGAAGGAAAATTTTACAAGAACCTACAAAGATTGCATCAAAATTAGTCGTATTTGTCGATTAATGTAATTAGGAACATAATGATAAATTGTAGAGAAACGACGTGAACCTCACTCAGCCAACAAATTCTTTTTATGTATGAGATTTATCTGAATATAAACTCCAGTTAAGTCGGTTGTTGTTATGTCGTAGTTCCTGTTCCTGCATAAGTTTTGAGTTTCTCGCAATTGTCCAACTAGGCGAAAGAACCGTTGGATGTGTGCGCATACACTCCAAGTCTGTACCAGAGGAGAATGATTGTGGACGTAAATGTGCGAATGTGAAATATAATGAAATTTAATGCGATATAATTCTGCGAGTGAGAACCCGGTGACTTTTATTGTTTCATGCGAAGTGTGCGCATGTGAACTGTTATGTGATGTTCGATGAGAGTGATGAGTTGGATAATATTTAATGAGGCGCCGCCGATGCCAGATTCTGTGCGTTAAGATCTCAAAGATAGCGAAGACTGCAAAGCGACGAGATCCGAATGCATTGCAATTTTTGGGTTTACAGGTTACCATTCTGTTGTTTTCGCAGTTCTCTACTCAAACTGGAAAAGTGTGGAGCTAAAAATGCATTTTAGTGACTCAAGACGTGCTAGGACTTATAATGGTCAAGTCCTAGTTTATCTACTTAACTAATGAAATAGATAAAATAGGAGTTGTAAATTACGTCGCTCGAGGTAAATGTAGTATTCAAGCGTAGTTCATTATGCATGCATGTGGTGGAGATTTTATTTTGTGTGCGGGCATATAAATCACAGACATAAAATTATTTCGTCAATTGAATTTAACGGTTGGCGATTGTTGGTGTCTGCAGTGATGGCAAATTCTTGACTATCGTATGTAGGTTTCTGGAATAATATGTTTTGTCCGACGTGCTCGTAATGACTAATCCGGGTTCAAATCGAATGGGCTTGACGTAGGCACAATCGACGTGAGACGCTTTCAGTTCAAGTCATTAATCAGTAATCAACGAAGTTAATATTCATCGATGCAAACCCATTCCAGCTATAGCTGGAATCGGGTACAGGGAGTTATTTTCATTTATTGTCATAATAGTATTCCTAGAGTATATAATCAAATTATTTTTAACAACACTTCAGACTGTCATCCAAATTGATTCCAAGTACAATTAAAACAGTTCTAATTATTTAGATGAACTACACTCTTAATGTGTACATCAGATTATCTAGATTGATGGGTAACAATGGGTAACAAGTTACAGTTGAATATCTGGTTAATATTTTTATGATGTGAATTGAGTGTGATTACACCTAGTCTTTAATTCTAATGATTCAATTTGTTGATTGCTCTACTTCTGGATCAGATTTTGTTTTTGTAAAAAATATCTGAGTTCACAAACACCTCAAGAATTCACAAGTCGTTTCATTCACCGCCGTCCAGTGATAATGGTCAATGGTGCGTGGTACAAAGAAACTAACTGGAGATTATTGTATTTTCATACCGAGTGTTTACACAATACTTGTAGTTAAATTTAGCGAGACAACGTCTGAACCAAGGTCGCCAAGTACTTCGTGCCCAATTCAGCATGTAAGAAAATTACTGGTCGTGCGTTTCTTGTACCATGTACCAAGTGTATGGACCTCTTCTTAATCTCCTGTTGCACAAAGCATAAGCATAAAAAGTAACAGGAGAGGATGTTGCGTTAAACCGCGAAGCGGCTGAGGTGCCAGGGAGCAAGGAACCGCAGCTTGTGTGGCAATGTCGCCACCAAGCAGGTGTGCACGACCTTGACCAGTCCAGCAGCAGCCTCAGGAGCCCAGAGCCTGACTAGCCTCTGGATAATTCGTTTAGGTGCACAGCAACTAGATGCATGAGTTGATCATACTGATGTGTTTCAATTCAAAGCAGAATTTAATATAATTCGTCGACTTCGATTTATTGTATCACCCTCGTGTGCGTCGTGCATTTCGTCTAGATGCGAAACAGCTTCTTATTATTATTCAGCCAGCGACATTGCGATTTACAATTGCTGCGTGCTGATTTTTTGCTGCTTTTTTCCGACCCGTGCGAGATATTCGGCATATTCGGTATTGATATACACTCAAGTGGATGGATATTAAATGTGAGCACACATTGCCGGCAGCGAGGACGAGCTGAGGATCGAAGAGATCGTTGACTCGCTGGTGCGCGCCGGAGACTTTCGCCTTTCGGGCATCCACGATGCTTGGCATTGAACTTGTGCCGCGTATGTCGGAAAACTTTCGTCATTTCGTGCCGCCTCCACATGCTTCATTGCGGCGGATATATGTTTTTTGCTGTTTCCATTCAAATTTCTTCATCGAATGGTAGGAATAAAACAAAATGAGTTCAACTTAAAGTTGACAAATAGTTACTCTCTACAGGTGTTCTTCACTTCAATTGGTTATAATTAATCAAAACAGTATGGATGTGAGTTTGATTTAATATTTGTCAATTAATTTGGTGTAATAAATGCAATTGGTGTCTCTGCTGTTTATTTAACGAGAACAAGCAACATGAAATCTTAAACAAGAAGATTTAAAACCTATCTAAGTTCTGCAGTTTTCAGCATTTTATAACTTTATTTATCTATTTTGTTGAAATTTACATAAAACTGTACATTTTGTATATTACTTAATGTAAAGTAACAAATGTAGAAACCAGGAAAACCGAAGGCTACATTTAACTCTTGTCTGTCGTGATATGCTGCGACCTGGATGAACTTTGCAAAATATTCCATGTTTAGTGTCTCATATGCCAAACAATACCCTGACGATTACACGAGCAAATTACACTAGTTACCACTAACAAGGTACAAAGTTTTTGAACTCTGTCTCAGCAATTAATTAATTATTCTCTTCTCATTGTAACATAACATTTTTAGTTATTAAACCTTTTACTTAAGACTTGAAACATGTTAACAAGTTTTATTTTGTGACTGATTTAACATCCGTGTTTGTGTAACTCATGGATGCATAACGTAATTATTATATCTTATAATGCCTAAAGAGCTTCTGATTGTTCTTTTGCAGTCTGTAATTCTACTTCTGCATATTTTCCGCATGTATGCACAACTAGTAATAAGTAATTCTGATATTTCAGTTATATAATAATAATTATGCTTGAGCAACACAAAAAGACGCTTCACCTACGCATAAGTGAAGGGAATGAATGAAGGAAATAGCAATGAAATTATTTGATTTATTTGTATATAAATAATTTGCATTGAGTAATTTGCTGTTTTCATTAAATATTACAAATAAATAATTATGTCTCTTAGAAACATTAGCAATAAATGTAAAATTAAAACTCTTGATCTTTGAAGCAGGAAAACATTTGCATAGTTATATGAAGTTTATTCTATTGAAGGTTTATGAAAAAGAAAATTTATAAAATCATAATCTATTTCAAAATGATTGTACTTTTGATACTGTCGCGACTAATCCACGTCTACAAAACCATTTCAAACTTATCCGAATTGTTATGTGTCAACGTTCCTTTATTTTCTTACTTGGTATTTCGTGGCAAATTATTTTTGAACAAATACCGGGTGTAAAACACTCAAATTATCCAACTTTTTAATTAAAATAGAATTATTTTCTAATAAAAATCAACAGCATGTAATTTTTGTGTAAATGCATGTAAAATAAATGCAAATTTTAAGCAAGCAACAATTAACAATGTTGTAATACTGCAATGTTAATTGCCAAGTAGAACGAATATTTAAACACCAATCTCAATAGTTTATCTCTGGCCATGTGAGATAATCGCCATTCTATTTAAAGCTCATACCTAAATTAGGCATAATTAAATCTAAATTATGCCGTTATTATGATACAGAAAACTGCGACAATTTGTTTATTTACAGATACTGCGTAACTGACTCACCGGTACGGACATTTTGAGATTCAACATA
Source organism: Diploeciton nevermanni (assembly GCA_027575565.1). Taxonomy (NCBI): domain Eukaryota; kingdom Metazoa; phylum Arthropoda; class Insecta; order Coleoptera; family Staphylinidae; genus Diploeciton; species Diploeciton nevermanni. The sequence goes on from JAODIE010020246.1 coordinate 59,856, forward strand.
TATTTTTCTTCGTGATTATCATGCTATTATCGAGTTTGGTACAATCCTACCAAATTGCCGTTATTTGCTATTCATCTTCCGTTTGTCAATTAGCACAATTATTAAATTTTCAATTTTGTTGTACAATATTACAATTGCATTACGAGTGCTCAAGTTGAAACAAACATTTAATATATTCTTAATAGTGTGCTGTTAATTGAGACTAACACTAAATTACTAAATCTCCATGTACGGTTAATGACAGTCATAACAATGTTTACTACGTTCCTCGGGATTTAAATGTCGTAACATCCGCGTAATACGTTCAAGTGCAACAAAACCGTTTCAAAATAACCGATAAATTATTATTATTCTATATAGAATGGTGTTGAGAAAGCTACTAATTATAATTTGCTAATTACGGCATCGCTCATCATCATTGGGTTGAATGAATCAACCTACCAATAAATAATACCATCTTATGCATCTTAATCCAGTCTGTATTGACCTCACTTAACCTCATGTAATTCCTCAATACTTTACTTATCTTCCGATCTAAATAATGTGGTAATCATGAGACTCAGATTTAATTTCCTTCTTTCTCCTTAGCAGTATGTGCAGTGTGTGACAATAAAAGCCGCTTTGATTTATCGCGATTGCAAATAATCTCGTTCTCATCACAACGATGATCGTGCTTGTGATAAACAACAAGAGGCAACGAACAGATCCGCTTCCTTTTGCTTTCGCTTCTCTGCAATAATGCAAAGATGGCCAATTTCTGCATCATCATGCTGCTGAGTTTGCCATATTTTACTGTCATGCTTCTAAGTGAGCCAAACATAACTCAGTGTCTTAAAATAGCAAATTTGAATATTATTGCTTTCGAGGGACTTCCGGAATATAAATTACAAGAAAAAAAAAACAGTGAGGAAATAATGAAAAACAATCAGACAGGACAAATGGTTTGCGTTGAAAAGTCACTACTTTTCTATTAGCATTAACTAATCATATCTCTAAAGCAAAAACAATCGAGAAAACAAATAAAACAAAGAAAAGGTTAAATGGCAATTCAGATAGCGAGACAGTTTTACAAATCTTCATAGTTAATAAATTAATTACAAAGACTATTGTTTAATTTGTGTTTCACTCAACTCAATTTTACTCAAAAAATTTAGGTTCTTAATAAGATGGCAAATAATTTCCTGAGATACTCAAACATTCTCTAAGTATGAAGAAATTGACGCTGCCGTCAGTATTGTTGTGATTGCCGTTGTTGTTGCTGTTGATGATGATGAAAATCCTCACAACTCGCAGCAAGAGGAAGACAACCATCATACCGTTTTGAAGCATAGTTAAATGTGTGGTTATTAAACGTCTTATTACCATCTGGATGTGTTACACGTACTGCACGTGCTACTCGTGATATACTTGACGTAACAATAATTCAATCGCTTGTGTATGCAACAATGCAGACATACCTAACAGTACCAACACTATCAAGTCGGACAAGAGCGCAAGGAATCAACGTGATCGAAAATGATGATGAAAATAAGTGTTAAAAGTGAATGAAACATTATATAACCACACATTTGAGACTTGTTACGACATAATCTAATTTCCCAGTTTAATTTGGAAATGGAACAATAAATAAATGAGAAGCAAGAATAGTGTTTCAATTTCTGTGCTTATTGTGCAAGGTTGGAAACTACTCTAAACTGCACACAAATCAACGAATTCTTCTTTCAAACTTTTCTTTTTCTTGTTCAGTTCTGCGCTAAAATTTATTAATATTTTCACTTTAACTCATAATCTTTTATAGTTTACACCCTCTATTTTTAGATCGTCCCAACTTTATAGTAGGACCTAAAGACCACTTAAAGAAGAAAAAGTAAAGGAAATGAAAAGAAGGAACATTTAGAAATTAATGGCATGGCAGAAATTACTTCCTTCAAATCTGTAGTACCCTTAAAACTTCTCCACTACTTTTTGTACGGGACAGCTAAAATAAGATTAAACCATGTTATATGTGTTTTTCTCTATTTATTTTGTACTCTTCTTACTATTTTTGTCTAAATATTATACTACCGGAAAAACCAGGTAACTTATGTCGATTTAATTCAATGTTGCAGGTGACTTGCCACAAAAAACAATTGAGAGAATGATGAGTGTTAGGTTGAGATCATTTCTACAATGCCGCTAGTCGCTGCCGCCTCCGTCAGTCTTCTCTGAGAGGCGATGTTTTTGTCATTGTGCCGATGTAGTGTAACAAGGGCAAGGACAATAAAGTTCGTGACACAATTTTGCCTCTTCACCCTAAATGTTCTATTTTTATTTTCTCACCTACCTACTTTGTGATGAACAGTGTTGTTGGTTTGTTTACTTCTTACTTTTTATTTTTTTACGATGAAGAGGGAGAATTAAATTGTTTCTGTGCCAGTTAATTGTTCTATTTCAATGCCATTTTGTGTCAATTAGTAATAATATTTGTTTATTATTATGTTAATTTCTTTAATTGAATGCGCATAGATATTCTCTAAATCTTTCCCCTTTTTACCCTTGTGATTTTACTCTTAGATAAGCTTATGACCTAATTCTAGTCTATATTTGTCTACAGAGGATACTAATAGCATAATATCATAAAATCGAATAACTTGACATAGTTTCCCAGAGAAAAGCTTTGAGAATTCGGTGGAAAATTAGATTTTCTTGGCGTTAGCAATAATTTGAAACTTTCAAATATCCACACAATGCATTAAGCAACTTTGGAAGACTTCATAAACTTGGAAATTTCTTCCTTAACCAAATTACAGCTTCATGAATTTTAATTTATTTAAATAAGAGTTAATGATTCTTACTTACCTTATCTTTAATTAATTTATTTTGATTTCCTCTCAATAAATTATCAATAAGTTAATTACCAACACTGTTTCATTTCTCAGCACTTCTTATCAATAAGTGCAATTATAATCTTTAAATTGTGCAAAGAATTTAACTTGTCGCGTGTTAATTCAAGTCTTTTCTTGAACTCGTTTGCCGGTTTGCTGGCCCGGCTGCCCTGAAGTTGCTGAGTAACTGAAGAGTTTCCGATTCCACCGGTTTGATATATACCGGCCCCCAGATGAGTATCTTGCTGCCACTTCTTGTCCGTCTTCTTCTTCTTCTCAAGACAGAAGATCTTACCTTCTTGACAATAATGACGGTAAAAACCTCAGCAGCTCTAAAGTTTTCCATTTTGACAGTGCGGCGTGTGGCATCCAAGTCTTTTACATCCTGAACAATTAAACTCTCCGTGAAGGTAGGCGATAATTGGTTTATTAAAAATTATGAAATCAGTATATCTCAAATTTATCTGAATTTAATTGAGTACAGGTGTTATCTCATTAGTTTCGCTTTTCGTCTAGTCAAATGAAATTATCTAAGAATTCTTTACATTGTCTAGGAAGGTAAGAAGTTACGGCGTTCTGGTTGGAATTACTGGAAATGTTGAATTTGTGCGCCGAGGAATGAGACTGCACGAGCTGAACGAGACTTAAGACGTCTTGAGACACACTGCGGGTCAACGGGTAACGGAAGTTTTCTATTCTTTGCCAATTCGCGATGATTACGATTGTTTTACATGGGTTTAGACTGTAGACTAGGCAGAAGAGCAACAAAACTCCAAATATTTTTAAGAGACAAAAATTTGAATAACAATAGTAGTATAACAAATTGCACTGTTTAACATCAAAAATTCTTTTTTAATTGAAGAATTATTATTAGATCTTTGTACAGTTTTAATATAAAAAAATTGACATACCTTAAATTTTCATTTATAGAAATTAATATTCTCATTAACAAATTAAAACCGAAATATTGTCGTCATTCGTTGCCAAGTGCTTTTATTGAAACCACTCTTCTTTTCTTTTTCAATCTTAACCTAACTAAATAAACTATAAGTTTGCTTCCAAGTATGTCTTGAATATTTGCCTTGAGAAAATATTTCTTCTATTCTTACTATTGTAATAAACCATAAACCGTGCTCAAAATCTTATTTTATTTATTTCAAGCTGTCATAACACGCGAGCATCACAAACATTTCCCTCACATTTCAATAACTGACACTTGCATTCCTTTGCATTCTCTCATATTTGCTTGCACATTTTTCCTATAAACATGTTATTCTCATTCGCAATGTGAACGAATTTGTTTATTTTTTGATATTTCAATAAAAGATCCTTTAGACTATGTTCTATTCGGAATGAAAATCCATTTTACTTGCATATCAACGTAGGCAACTATTACTACATAAATATTTTAATGAATGCGCTTGATTTAATTACCTAAGATTGTATATGCACTGTAACAGTCTTAATGCATAATTAGAATAAATTATGCGATATTCAAGGTATTGTTTTTTTATAAGTAGGTAAATTGACTTCACTCACTCATTATTCTTTAATGTTGAAATTTATTCAACTGGAACTATTAATAGCAAAATCATAGATTATTTATAAATTCGTTTATTTTGATTTGGACACTTTAGAAATTGATTTGAAAACAGTTTTCAAAACAATTGTTTTTTGAAAAAAGTTTACTAGTAAGTTCAACATGTTTATTAATTTATGTTAAAAAGGTATTGAAGTCTAATCGATATCGTGCAACAGCACATTAGAAATGAGTTTCTGAAAATGTTGAATATCAATACATCATTTGTAAACGCATCATCATCATTGTAAGACGTAAAATGGAGAAGCAAATTAAATCCGTGAATGATACTGTTGTCATATCAGGTATTTTTTTAAATATGAAATTAATGATGAATTTTAATTAACTGGTAATTAACTAATTAATTAATCGTAGGAATGTCTGGTAAGGTATCCAACTCGGATAATCTTGCTGAGTTCAAACATCAACTTTATAACGGAGTGGACATGGTCGAAAAAAGCACCAGGTTTGCAATACAACGGAATACTTCTTATAGATTTGGAGTAATTCCTACTATTAATAAATTTGACTATGGATTTTTCGGTAAATACAATGAATCGTAACTAATTTTGGAATAATTCCTATAAAATACTCAATTTATTATATAGGAATTCATAGTAATCATGTGGATATCATTGATCCTACTAGTAGGATCATGCTTGAAATTGTATGTGAAGCTCTCTGGGATGCAGGGATTGCTCTAGAAGAGATGAAAGGTGCAAGAGCTGCTATTTTTATGGGATATAACAATTCGGAACATGAAGCGAAATGTTTATATTATTCATTTCCAAATAAACAACAACTTATTGGGTATGAAAGCAATTCTACAAAGTTAGAGTATTTTACTAAGAATTTTTTAGAATGACTCGAATTGCTATTGTGGATAAAGTCAGCTACTTTCTGGAAATAAATGGACCTAAAGTCTGTATTGATACCGCATGCAGTACTTCAATGAATGCCTTAGATCACGCTTTTAAAAGTCTCAAAAGTGGCGAAGTGGACTATGCCATTGTTTGTGCAGCGAATATTATATTGTCATCTTTATTAACAAACCAATTCAATAAGTATATCACATTGTTGTTAGGATCATGAATCTTTATAAAATGCGTTTGTTTTTATTCCTAAGGCTAGGTTTGCTTACTGATGATGGTGCTTGCAAATCATTCGACAATGCCGCCAATGGCTACGTTCGTTCGGAGAGTAGTCAAGCAATCATTCTTCAACGATTAACCGACGCTCGTCGTAATTACGCAGAGATACTAGGAGTGTTCGCTAACTGCGATGGGTTTAACGAGAAAGGTATCAATCATCCATCAGCTGAGGGTCAGATTATAATGTTCAAAAACTTTTATGCAAAGTATAATGTCCCGCTGGAAAGTATTGGGTTCTTAGAGGCGCATGGCACGGGAACAGCAGTTGGTGATAAAGAGGAATTGATAGCAATTGGGGACTTTTTTACTGCGAATAGAAAAGAGCCATTGCTCATTGGAGCTGTGAAGTCAAACTTAGGACATGCAGAATGTACTGCTGGGCTCAACTCCGTCATAAAATGTGCTTGGCTTTTAGATAGCAACAAAATTCCCCAAAACATTCATTATCAGAATGCCAATAGCAACTGTAGATATCTTGTGGACGGTCGTTTGCAAGTGGTTACAGAAGAAATGGATCTTCCTAAGGATAAACCGTATGTGGCTTTGAATTGCTTTGGGTTTGGTGGGACAAATGTTCATGTGGTCATGAAGAAACCTAGTGGAAACTCAAAAATAATACCATTAGAAAATGATGATTCTAGATTGGTGCTAATTAATGGGAGGACACTTGATTCAATTAGAACAATCTATGATGATTTGAAGTCTCGTGCATTTGATGCTGATTTTATTGCTTTGTTAAACTCAGGATTGGGCAGGAAGACGGATAGATTGGACTGTAAAGGATATTGTATTGCGAATATAAATGGAGTAAGTCCAATGAAGTATTCGCAGTGTAAGGAAGATACCTTACCATTAATATTTCTATTTGGAAGCAATGGTGTTGTGGGATTGATTCCATCACTGATGAAATTAGAATTATTTCAAAAACACATGCAAAAAGTAAAGAAGATATTTTTACGGCATAATCTCTTCTGGTCTTTGTCTAATAAGTGGGATGAAGTATTAGGAACTATTGTAGTTCAAACAGGTATTGTGGAACTCTTAAAGATAATTTTCACACAAGATATTGGTACATTCACTGGATTTGATCTCGGAAAATTGTCAGCCGCCTATGCCACAAATCTCTTATCTTTAGAACAAGTTATTCTCGTAGGAAATGAGATAAGCAAAGAATTGGCAAATAAAAATGGGTATTGCATTAATTCTGAAATGATTTATAACAAAATTAAATCCATCTGTAACAATCCATGTCTTTCAATGACGTGGGAGCAACAAAATGGTATTCTTGATCTGAATAACAATTATTCTGAAGACATAGTATTGAAATTGAAGAAAGAGAATGTTCTAATCATTGGTCACATGTCCTATCAAAACTCTCAACATGCGACAGCAATTACTATTACTGACAATTCAAATAAAGAATTCAGTTTCTTCAATGCCTTGGGACAATTACACCTCTTGTCCTATGATGTTAACATAAACAAAATCTACCCTCTTTCATGGCCAGTAAAACCTGATACACCAATGATCAATTCACTTATTAAATGGGATCATAAAAGATCCTGGACCTACAACCTTAAATGGAATTCAAAAGAAAATAAGTGCTATATCGTCAATAAATTCAATAGCCCAGATTGGCAGGGCATTGATGGACATAATATTGATGGTAGAATTTTATTTCCAGCATCGGGATATCTTCGTTTAGTGTGGGAATGTCTTCGGAAAGAATCTCATGAACCATTAATGTTTGAAAATGTTTGCTTTCATCGTCTTTGCACTATAGTGCCAGATCAGAACTTGGAATTAGTGGTTCACTGGCATATATTTAGTGGTCGATTTGAAATACTGGAAAGGGAATCAATTGTTGCAAGTGGAATATTTAAAGAGATGAAGAATTTCGATGATGAATGGATAGAATTGCCACCATTGCCACATCCTTCAAAAGAAAACATGATGGGGAATGGAGACATCTATAAAGAGTTTCGTCTACGAGGACATAATTACAGGTAGGATACAGAATTATATATAATAGTATCTAACCACAGGATATCCCCTGGGGCTCAATAGTAGTCTCAAGAAAAAAAAAACAGTTTTATTACGGGACCACAATGAAATCTTACTGTGGATGAATCACAGAGTGACCTTTGGACTCTAGGAACTGAAGAAATAAAACACATATCTGATTAGATTCGAAACTATATGAAATTTGTGTTTTTAGTGGGCAATATAACGGAATCAACAGTTGTGATATCTCAACAAGCGTTGCAGAAATAAAATTGTCTGAATGGTGTCCTTTTCTTGAAAGTCTTCTCCAAGTTATAACTCTTGGAATAGATACCAGAAATGCTTTGGTTGCAGCTAAAATTCGCCAAGTAATTATTCATCCAGCAAAACACTTTGATGTGATTTGCAAATCAGGACAAGCAAGAAACATGCTATTACCTGCTTATTTTTACAAGAAGTTGAATATTTTACGGTAGCTTTGCAATTCTATTTTTCCTTTTAAAATATCAGATGTATATTATTTCTAATTAATTGTAGTTGTGGATATGTTGAAATTCGTGGGGTGGAAACAGCCAGCATTCGAAAACAGACGTCTTCTCAACAACCAATTCTAGAAGTTTACCAGTTCGTACCTTATAAAGACAAACTGGATTTAGACACTGCCACCAGAGTTATCATACAAATTGCTTTAGAAAATAGTCATAGCATAAAACCAAAAATTATTGAATATTACAATGATACTTCATGTTTACTAGTACCATTGTTGCCACTAGTACAGAAAGTATTAAAGGACCAACCATTAATTCAATCAGAATTTACTCTGTATTCCAAAGACAAACTGAATTTAGTTGATGATATTCCAATTGGAAATAATGCTATTCCTAGAAATAAGACTAATTTTCTTGCCATCGGTTGTTATCTATCAAAAGACATTCTCCTTCAAGATACACTACTAAGCTCAATTAAAGATGGTGGATTTTTGATATCCAGAGAAGATTTAAATACAGAAAAGTATGGCAATAATTTCAGAGTTATCTGTGAGTATTCAACACCTATAGAAAAACTAGTACTTCTTCAACCTGTAAAAGAAATCACACTGGGACTTCCAATAAATATATCGGGCGATACTTTTGAGTGGATTGAAGATATAAAATCTGTTCAACGCAATAAACAAAACATACTGCTATACTCTGAAAATGATACTAATAATGGTCTGTTAGGATTTACAAATTGTCTTAGAAAAGAATCCGAAGAAAAGGCAATTATAACCGTTATAATTGATGATTTTACAGCCCCAAAATTTGACACAAATCACAAACTATACCAAGAGCAACTGCAGAAGAACTTAGCAATCAACGTACTAAAGGATGGCGTGTGGGGATCGTACCGTTATTTGGTTTTGAATTCAAGCAAATTAGTTGATTCCACACACTTTTATGCAGAAAGCACTGTTGGCAGTGACATGGGATCAACAACATGGATGCAAGGACTTCTTTCTACCGTTGAAGGAAATGGTATAAATAAAGAACAGGAAACGGTACATATATACAGCATTGGATTGAATTATAGAAGTGTTGTGTTTGATAATAATGAGATGCAAATTCATTACAATGAAAAAAAGCGTCTACCTCAAAACACTGGATTTGGTTTTGAATGTGCAGGTCGTAGAGAAAAGTAAGATACTGTTTATATATCACTGCCGCAATACCAATTGTAATACATTGTTCTATTTACTTCTTAGTGGAGAAAGAGTGATGTCTTTAGGATTTGCACCCATGTTTTCTAACATGATTAGAGTAAAATCTAATTTAATTTGGCCCATTCCTGATGATTGGACAATGGAAGAAGCCGCAACAGTACCATCTGTTTATATGACACTTATTTATGGTCTTTTACTTGTAAGCTAATAATTTATGATACCCATAGTTTATCGAAATAGTTTCTTGTTGTAAACAATGTAATATTTGTAGCATGGTCGACTACAACATGGTGAATCTATTTTAATTCACTCAGCAACAAGCGAAATTGGATTAGCTGCCATTAATATAGCTCTGTTTTACAAAAGCAGATTATTTTTAACTGTTGGAACATCCCGGGAAAAGGAATACATTTTGGAAAAGTATCCCTCTATTGATAGTAGTTGTATAGGATATTCAAATAATTTATACTATGAAATTATTAAGAAGAAAACAAACGGTAAAGGAGTAGATGTGATTCTATCTTCATGGTTAGAGGATAAATCATCAGTCAATTGTTTAGCCTGTAGAGGAAGGTTTATTGAAATTGAAAAATCTGACTGCATGAAAGATACTTTCTTAGAAGTAGAATTTGTTTCCAAAGAAGCTGAGTATCATAGTGTAACACTAGAGAAGATTTTAGAAAAGTCCATGCAGAAGATTTTTAAAGATATCAGCTCTAAATTTATGAACGGAATTGAAGAAGGTTATATCAAACCGATACCCCGTGTAGTTGTTAATAAGGATGAAATTAAGAAGGCATTGAAGCTGATGACAACTGAAAATTATTTTGGTAAAATTATAGTCACAATACGAGATGAAGAACCGCAAAAACGTGTTATTCCTGTAGCATTAATGGGTCAAGTAAAACCCAAGTTTTACTGCAATCCATTGAGAACTTACATTATAGTAGGTGGATTAGGAGGATTTGGACTAGAATTTATAGATTGGTTAATTTTACGTGGTGCTAGGAAAATTGTCATAGTTTCAAGGAAAGGCATCACTTCTGGGTACCAGAGATTTCGAATGAAAATATGGAAGTCTTACAGCTGCATCATTAAAGTGTCAACTGAAGATTGTAGCAATTTACAAGGTTGCACGATTCTATTACAGAAAGCATTGAAGATGGGTGAAATTGCGGGTATTTTTAATCTAGCTGGTATTATCCAGGATGCTATTTTCAAAAACCAAAGCACAAAAACATTCTTGAAGTCTTGCAAACCAAAAACTCAAATTACAATATGCCTTGATCAACTATCTCGTAAAATGTGTTCAAAACTAAACCATTTTGTTGTGTTTTCCTCATTCTCCTGTGGTCGTGGTAATCCCGGACAAACCAATTATGGATACTCTAATTCAAGCATGGAAAGAATTTGTGAAAATAGAAGAAAATGCGGTTTTCCTGGAAAAGTACTTCAGTGGTGTGCCATTTCTGAAGTGGGCATGATAGCAGATTTTAAAGAGAAGAATATTGATATAAATATTGCTGGCACAGAACCAGCACGTATCGAACGTTGTTTGGAAGATCTAGATGTACTACTCACGTGTAGTGAAACTATTGTGAGTAGTATGATGGTGAAGAAACAAGACAGTCCTCGAGAGATTAATATTAGCACTATTATCTCTGATATTTTGCATATTAATGATCTTAAAACTGTCAGTCTGCATGCGACTTTTCCTGAATTAGGAATGGACTCTTTAATGGTTATAGAAATCAAACATATTTTAGAACAAGACTTTGGTATATTTATCACCCCGCAAGAGTTGCGTAGTATGACATTTGCTAGAATTGCAGAATTAGTGGCAAATAGCAATGGAGTGAAAATAAACGAGTAATTCTTTTGACACTATGGGTATATGTGGGTATATGATTTATATGGGTATATGTATAAGAGTACATTAGCAAAAAGCAATATAAGTATAATCATCATCAATCTCAACCTTCTCAACCCGTCAATCTCAACCCGTCACACAACAACAACTGTTGTGTGAGTTGTGAGCGAACTGCAACTACTTTGGTCATAGATCGACACCGTACTTGACTTCCCACCACTGGCCGCTTAGGAGCTGCACCGTTTTTCTCTGTTGTTAAATGCAATAATATTTAATTTATTAATCACTATGTAATTCACATCTCAGATGCCCATTGCTAACTTATATTCAAATTGCAATATATTTCATACTTTCTTGTTTCTTCAATTAATTTTCAATAATTTCAATGAATATGAACCGAATGGTGGTAGGGTATTTTAGATATTTTAAATTTTATAATGCGTGAAAAAAATTGTAGCGTCAATTTATTTGGTTTTAAAAAAATTCGGTGCGTAATTTCAAAATCTTCGCCAAAGATCTCTTCAACTGATTTGACAAACGTCGCCAAACATTTGCATAACCTCGTAACAAATCAAGTGTTTACACTCGTGTATGCCGCGTACTGCATTTTATTTATTATAATTCAGTCATTGCTCCGTGCAATGTTTCTATTGTTCATGCTAAAGTTAAAGTCAGTTTTCCTTCTTTTTGTTAACATATTCCGTCTTGCATTCTGCTGTTTTCGAAGGCGTAGACGTTTATCAAAAGATGAGCCGCTCTCTAACATAGTCGTTAACGAGCAGTCGCAAGTCGACCTGGAGCAATGGAATGATTGGGAATTCAAAAATCGCAAGCCGGCGAGTGTAGAAGAGCACATTGAGTACTACAGACAACAGCAGGCCAAATTAAGACAACAGCAACCAGAAGAACAAACTGGTATGGAGCAAATGGAAGAAGATTTGTTTAATCACATGATGCCGAAAATTACAAAACAAGCTAAGATTGTGATTGGGGCACAAGATGAGGATGCTATTAATGAAAGGAATGCATCTTTAAATTTACAAGCAATTGATAGTTATATTGTAGGTATGAAATCTATATTTGATGTGATAATGTATATGGTTAATTTGTAGACAAATGAACTTGAAAATTGGGATGAGAATTTAGGCTGGGAGTCTGCAGCTTTAGGCACTGATGAGTTATTAAGAGAGAAAAAACGAGAAGAACGAGATAGGCGACTGTTAGAACAGCAGAAGAAACGAGCAGAGCGGAGTAATCGGCCAATTTTAGGTGCTAAACTAGTCACATAGCACCACATTTGTTATTTAGTTTAAATATGGAAGTGTATAGCAACAGTTTAAGTTAATTAATTATTATTATTCAATGATATTCCAATTTTTTATTGATTAGTATCGGTTGATTTATATTGGAATCAAAATATATTTTGATGATTATTATTATGTCTACAGAACTAATGATCATTTCTTAAATTCAAAGTATTACTCATTCTGTACTATTGATAACTAGTTTAAAACAGATAAGAATACGATCATTTGATTAAATTTCTTTTAAAAGAAATAAACAATTTTGCGAGTTACAATTTATTAAAATGATGTGATAATATAGATATGTGATATTTACAAAATTAGTATAAAAGTAAAAATGTCCTGTTTTGGTATTCAAAGGCATGCACTTTCCAAAACTAACTGATATTCATACCAACAATGTAACTATCTCTGTATATGTTGCTAAAACTTTACTATAATACTTACTTTCAGTCACTTTCATCAATATTTTGACAATATTCACGTTTTTCCATCAATCATTTAGGCAATATTCCACATTTTTCATGGATTTTGGGCAAGATTCCCCTCTTTTTATCAATTTTAGGCAATATTCACGTTTTTCCATCAATCATTTAGGCAATATTCCCCATGTTTCATGGATTTTGGGCAAGATTCCCCTCTTTTTATCAATTTTAGGCAATATTCACGT